>CM037873.1:20642310-20829810 GCA_021292105.1 Anadara kagoshimensis
AATAGAAACATCGTAATAGTCAGCTTATCTCAGGGTATAAAAGAAAATGCTTCTATCCCAACAAGTTCAACATTTGACACAAAATATTTCTGCCTCAGACAGTAGCTAAACTTGTTTTTTTTCTCTTGTAGACAAAATTAAGCTTTTCTTGTAGACATACAAAAATGTCTTAATATTATATCACATCAGTCAATCAGTTTCACAAACTTCATAGAGCTTCATGTAATTAACTTTAAATGATGTTTCATGTTTCTATGCCTTCCAACATAATTGAAGTTTTTACCATTTAAGGTCACTGTGAGCTTGAATAAAGGTAAACAGTTTAGCAAAATTAGTACTGGTGGCTTCGTGAACTGACAGTTTCGCAAAATTGGTACTGATGGCTTCATGAACTGACAGTTTAGCAAAATTGGTACTGATGGCTTCATGAACTGATGAAACATAAGCTTCTAAGCTTTTCCCATGACAAGTTTTACTATTTAAGGTCACAGTGGTCATGAATGAAGGTTTGCAAAAATTAAACGGAATATTCTTATGAAGTTTCATTGTCACCGATGCAGAAGTCTTTAAGTGATATTAGTTCACAGACTGACGACAGGTGTTCAATAACTCATATGAATAAGAAATTTATATGAGAAATTTATCTTGCAGACAAATACTTGAAATAGTATTCCAATCTCAGGTAAGGCTGAATTTAGAAAGCTTTGAAAAACAGGTATTTGCGTCATTTGACGAATATAACAGACATTAAAATTAAAGTACCAATATGCTCAAATAACAGGGAATCATGACAGCAATGGTTTAGGAATTCATTATTGTTAAAAGAAATCCAAAATTAGCAGCAATCTTGAAAGATCTATTGACATATAAAACTTCAAAGAAAATCTAATTCAGAATCAAACTGATTAAATGTGACACAAACATCGATGATGACATATCATAGGCAGTAAATCTGAAACAATGATATAATAAATTACTCTGTGTAACCAATAATAAGGAAACCAAATTACAAGATTTGAATTTTTATGAAAGTCATAACGTAAAAAGAAATGAATGTGCATGTAATTTGAAAAAACATTGACTACCGTTATTTGGAAGACCTGCAGCTTATAAATAAATTTTACCTGTGAGCAAAAAATAATTTTCATCTGATTAGAATATTAATCTATGATTATTAATAGATAGGTAGATGCTGAAAAGCTCATGCTTACTCAAAATACACTGATTTATCAGAATTACAGCTGGTAATTAGCAATATGAAATATGAAGAAAGCTTTTTAAGTACAAGTTTGTAATTAAAACGGGACACTGCCATGAACTTGAAACGAGATATAATTGGTACCCGAACATGTATTAGCAATGTTAAGTTTGGGCTGTTGAGTGGCCAAGATATGGATAGCTAGTGGCCGGAAAGCTGCCGAAAGATCGACAGCAGCTGTCAAAAAGCTGTAGAAATAAATATGTAGCTAAAGAAAGCCCGAGCAGGCCCAGTGCCTATTTGTATTCATTTATAAGCTATGTTTCCATTCCTGGTAGCCAAAATCGCCATTGGCTACTACGGTAATTTCTGAGGAATTCTTTCAAAAAGTAACCTATTTTAGCAAATTTGTGGAAAAATACTTTAAAAAGGACTATATTTTCACAAATTTTGGAAATTTGGCTACTAATTATTTTGAATTTGTTGAAACCTAGTATAAGGTAATCTTAGTGTTAAACTTTTGACAGGCCTGTACTGTACATGGTCTTACATGATTTACATGGATAACATTAATTAAGATTAAAGATTTTGAAATAAAAAATTTCTTCGTTGTTGCAGGGACACTGCCATGAACTTACAAGGAGAATATCATATTAACAATATGAAATTTGAAGCAAAGGTTTAACATTACAAGCTTGTATTCAAAACTACATTTTTTTGCAGGGACATTAAAATATACTTGCAATGAGAGAGAAAGATTTTAAAGTACAAGAATGTATTTATGTTCATTTAATGTTGAGTACATGTGAAAAGAGGTGTTCAACTGGTGTTGAAAAATATAACAAAAGATTCTGAAATAAAAGATAAAGATCGTATTTATGCCATGATCTCGCAAAAAGGCATTTGTATTAGCAACATGAAATTTAAAGCTTTTATATTACAAGTTTAGGAATAATGAATAATGCTGCATTTTTGCAAGGACACTGCAATGACACTTGCAAGGAGACAATTTATAAGTTTTTGTAAGTGTTTTTGTCATATGCACAATGACAAATTCACTATGTCTTGAAAGCAAACATTCATAATATAATGTAGTTGCATTTTGTCAAGCACCTGTAAATAAATGGGTCAGGTAACTTAGCAGTCATTTTCACAAAGGGACATATTATATTATATTATATTATATTTTAGTGTTATATATTTGCTAAAAATTTCACAAAACAACACTTAAGAGAACTCTGTCCTAATCAAACTCTAAAATATTTAACAGAAACCTGTTCTCTTAATATCACCAGTCACCTTGACAGATTCTTTTTTTTTTTTTTTGCTACGTTTGTTTGTTTGTTTAGTCCATGTGAAAGATCTATTCGTTTGGATTCAAATTGCTATAAAATAATTTGGCAGACAAAGTACTCCCATTTTTTTCACTCTGGTATGATTTTGAAATTGTAGCTTATTAAGTGATCAATCTAGAAGGGCCCATTGATCCATATTTTTCCCAAATGACCCCAATGTTAAAGCCCTGGTGGGCCATATTTGAATCACATTACATGAATGCAAAAATATTAATACTATGGTGTTTTTTAGATATATTTTTGAAAATGACCCCTCTGAAAAACCTGAAATTGAACAGTGCACATAGCATGATGCACATGTAGTTGAAGATGTGTTCATGTAATTTAAGTTGAATGATTTTGACCGACATAAAATTCCATTTACGTTAGTTTCTCTCGATTGATCATACACCCAATTTTCACATACAATTATCACGGAAACTGTACATTAATATGATTGACCAGTAATTTGAGAACCAGAAACATATACTGTACGATTTAAATGAAATTCATTTTGTGTGGTAACCAATAAAGTTCTGAGTTCTGTTAAAACTATCTTCTGATGTAAAAATCACTTAAATCAGTCATCATTTCCACAGTCAACAGGCTTCTATTAGACTCTTCAGAATTGGAAATTGAATTCAGACTTTCAAAGAGAAGAGTTAACATGATATAAGACCTGTAACGATATATTGCTTGATAATATAGCATGATACATTTTTTGCATTATATGGTTCATGATACTATATGTCTAAACCAAGATGTTAAAAGATCTGAATTTAGAGGAGTTCATCTAATTTCATTGACATTTAAATAATAAATTTGTGATTATTTTCATAACTTCACTTAAGATATTTAAATCATAACAGATTTTGTTTTTATTTTGCATTTGAACTCTTGAAGTGTTTTTGTTTCCTAGAACAGTCAGTAATGTATCATCATGATAAGTATACATCATTTCATGGATCAAATATCGTAATACATGTACATATCATATCATGAGGTGAATGTATTGTTACATATTACATGATATTGCTCACTTACCAATGAAAGTCAAGGGCCAAATGGAAACATTTAAATACAAATCAAACTCATTCCTGACTGTATAGATCTACAGGTCAGGTGTTTTGGGTTTTTTTTTTTAAATTAAATGCAGTATGCAATCTTATTGAATTTACTTTGCAGTTTGCAACGTTAGTGAATGTCAATTCTTTGCCTTTAAATTTCACATGCTTCAAAATATAAAATTTACATATTCTGCTTTGATGTAGTTTGAGCACATAACCTCCCACATACAAAGTGAGCACTCAACCACTGAGTAACCATAGTGGCCATAGCAACCGTTGAGAATCCATTAACCCTCTTGCTGCCAAATTAATTTTCAGCGCAACATTGGCAGGGCCAAATTGAAGTTCACAATGCGAAATGATATGACGTCAGATGCATTTGTAGTCATATGATGTCATTACTTAATTGTAGATTATATTCTCAATAGTTCTCTATATTACCATCATTCATGTACACCCCTTTCATTGGCTTTCAATAGAACTTGAAGTAGTAGACCCAATTTGAACAACTAGCCAACATGGTACATACCTACATATTACCCGGTAGTAATACATTGTAGTACTAAACATGAAGCACAAATGTGTCTTATGAGGTGTGTAGAGGAAAGTGTTCCCCTACAATATATCCAGCAAAGTAAGTTTTTTTCTTAATCAAACAGAAGCAAGTGTACATGTATAAATTTGTACTTAACCCACAAAGTAAAAGTGCTGATATATAGTATTGTACAAATCTAATAAAGTAATCATTGGTTTTCTTCGCTGGACCTTACGTGACAGCAGGCACAAGGAGGATAGGTGAGGTAAGGTGGTTTTCTTTGGCTACCAGCTTCAAACAAAATCACTTTATGTGCAACAAGAATACCTGTATTTATAAGCTGAATTCATTTTCTGTCCTTTAACAAGACTTTTAAAGAAGGTGAAAATATTGTTTAGTAAATTGGTATGTATTACTATTAGTATTAGTGTGTCAAGTTTGACTTGGCTGTTTGACCTTTAATTTGAATATCCTAACAGACATATCCATTATGTAATTAAGATATATATAAGGACAGGTGATAGTAATACTTGGTACCGGGTGTTTATGGTAATGAAACATGCTGTTTTACCTAAATCACAGTGTATTACCGTAGCCTAATCTTATATTCAAATTAAAGGTCAACCGCCCGGGTCAAACTTGACACACTACAGTTTCTAACCAAATATTACAGATTATATATACCCATGAATAAATGGGTCAGATTATACCAATTAGCATTTTCATGTTATTTTTGGCAAATCAAAGGACATTTAATTCTTATATGGGGTACAGTGTTGAATCCCAAAGTAGAATGGTGTCACATATTTTTTTCATCTTGGTTTCAAATTGTTCTCATTGTATTTACCTAGCTGTCTGTGTTTATTAAACACTTTACACTACAAGTATAGTACTATGTGCCGCAGTGACACAATCTGACCCCATTTAAGTCTTTCAAGATTAAAACACTTATAATTAACTTAAGTAAAGTGACTGTGCCAAATATACATGCGATATATTTTGTATTGGGGCAGTACATATACATGATCATAGTCACTGTTCACAAATAAGGATCTACATCTTAAGCATCAGTGTTCACTTTAGAAGGGGCCATCGGACCATTAACTGCTTATTTTGTGAAATGACCCCATTTTTAAAGGCCTCTGTGGGTCATATTTAACATTGAATGAATGCAAAATATTAATGTTATGGTGTTTTAGAGAAAAGTTTTTGAATATGGCCCTTCTCAAAAAATCCTAAATTGAACGCTGTAAAATACCTGGTCTATTACCGGATATAATTTGCATGTTCTTAGTTAAGACCACAACAGGTGCAACATTTATAGGACACATGATACATGTAATTGCATGAGAAAGGAGCATGTCAAAACTTTTGACAGGTCAAAATTTCTTACCTAAAGTAACTTTGTCCCCTACAGAATTTTTGTCTTCCGTTTCTTCTTTCACTTTGGCTGGTTCTGGGGTCACTGTTAATTTTACAGAATGATCCACATTACTACCATGTAAATCCGAAAGATGGACAGAAGAAAACGTCACACTAACATAGAGAAGTGTCAAATAATAGAAAGAAGATACCACCATAATTTATCTAAACTCCGATATTAATCCAAAACTCTAATTAGGAAAACATATGGAATATTTCTATAAATACACTACTAATTAACTAAACTGGGGAAATTTTTAAATCCGGTAAAATGCAAGTGAAATCCAGTGAACTAAATGCTGTCATCTTGACACAACTTTGGGTTTTCTGTGTGGAGACAATTCGGTTATCATCGCTATTGTTCGTTGAGTGTCACATCATCAGTGTTTGTTACGGTGAAATCTTAACAATCCGAATGGAAAGGATTTTGTAACTGGCAGTATCTACGTACAAAGTAATTTGGTGATTTTCTTTAAAGACAATACAATATTTTTAAGTAATAGAGATGTAAATATTTTTAAAATAAGGGTAGATAACGCAATAATTGTACAACATGTGCCCGTGTGTATAAGTTACGAAACCGGAAGTATCAATCAAAAAATGCCGATTTGTTGCGTTGTAATTGGATAAGAGGTGTCACATGTAAAAACAACAATGGCGGCCTCCAGACCTGGTGAGTTGGCGCCCCAGGGATGACTAAACCTTTGAGTAACACCGCTTAATTAAAATGATATGTAAATTATTTGAGTAAAAGAGAAATGACTAAACCATTGGAGGATGCGATTAATGGGCGATTACTCGCATAGAAATGTAAAAAAAATGACGTGACTAGTCTAATGACGTGAAGGTGGGGGGGGGGGGGGGGTTGCAAATCTTCTTGAACATAGACGTTTTCAAGTAAAACTAGTAAACAGCTGTTTTCTGTAGCGTGACATTTCATTGAGTATTCATTAGTGACTGACTGGATGAACATCTCCAATTGATTGGATGAATATCTCCAATGAAACTAGGGGTGAAAAGTTATGTTACAATCAGTCTTATCACTTGCCAAGCCATGTTCACCTTCTCTTTTTCCTTAAGTACCCCACAGGAAAGGTGGAGATGTTAGAGTTTAGTACTGGTGTTTAAAGTCCCAGTCAATAATATTCCATTTATACTGCAACAATATATCGGTATACCAATAAAACCGGTACCATGAGCCTTATTTCGGTAATTGCAATATGATTTACAAATATTGCATATTGGTGATACCAAAAAATCTGGATATTGCGGGCTATAAACATTTTCTACTTTAATAATATCGGTCTAGGTCAGCGAAATGTTTGAGAGTTGTATGTTATTGTAACATGCACTGTCAAACTTATATATAACACAGATGTCTAAGCAGCCCACATTGCATTGTTGTTTGTATTAGAATCAATTCTGAATAGGAGTGTATTCAGAATACCGCAGCCAAAATCAAAGCCTGGGCAAATTTTGGACTGGAAGGAAACAGGAGTCGTCTGAGATCATTCCATAGGACAGAAGCGAAACTTTTCTTTCTTTTAAATCATGCAATACAATACAATATGTATTGCAATATGCAATATATTGCAATACGGTTTTTGCTGTATAGTTACAGCTCTACTGTGCATTGCGCTGATGGCATAATACAGAAGGGGTCGTCATCATGCAATGCCTATTGTGACTCAGGACCTCATTTATTTTAAGTTCCCATCTGAAAGAACTGTGAACTTCATTTTGTAATGCTGAGTGCTTGGTGAAAGAACAGTCGCTACCCATTCAAGTCTTTGGTCAGGGTTCAAACCCATGACCTCCTACTTATGGAGCCAGCACTCTACCAACTGAGCTACTGCAGTAGTTGGGGAAATATTAGAGACTTAACTCAAGATTTGAACATGGGACCAACATTATATGGTGGTTTGTCTGACTAATTGGTCCGATATGGTATAGTCTCTGAAATGGTGCATTCTGCACTAAAAATATTTAAGCTGTAATTTTCAAAATTTAAAATAAAATAAAATGCATGTACTACCGGTATTAAAAATTCAAAATAATTTAGGTTGTGGTTTGGAAAAAGTTTAGTGTTTGTAGCTTAGTTGGTAGAGCACTTGTGTATAGTGCAGATTCCATTTGTCGTCTTACCCTGCATTTTCTTGTTTTATGGTGATTTTAGAACTCGAAAGTGGTGTAATGGTAATATTTTGACCATATAGAGTCCATCCCAGGGAATTTGGAGTTGAGTAATGGTGTTTAACATCCCAGTCAAGAATATTTCACTTATATCGAGACGTTGTCAGCTTTAGGCGAAGGTGCAGAAATTTTGCCTGTGTGTTGCATTGATGGCATAATACAGCAGGGTTCTTTAGCGTGCCAAGCCCACCGTGGCACGGGACTTCTTCACTTCGTTTATTTAAAGTTCCCATCTGAATGAACTGTGACTTTCATTTCGTAATGCTGAGTGCTTGGCAAAAAACAGTCACTACCCACTTTCAAGTCTTGGACCAGACCCGGCTGGGGTAACGAACCCATGACCTCCCATTTACGGAGCAAGCACTCTTACCAACTGAGCTACCACAGTGGTGCCAGGGAATTTAGTGTGACAGTGACACCATGGGAAACTTAAAAAACAATGAGAGGAATGTAACAGTTCGAGCAGCTGAGTTGCTAGATCATTCACCTTTAGAGTGGGGGGTCTTGGGTTCCATACCTGCATCTTTTCTGCTTCCTAGCAGTTAAAAATTATACTAACTATCCAACCATTGTAACCCTCACTATGACAACATTTTTATGAATTCATGTTACATATTTGTATCTATTTTAGGAAATCCAGACAGAGGCTGGAATGATCCCCCAGTGTTTGATTATCAGGCAGCATCAACCGTTCAGTCCTCACCAAGACGACATTTACTGAACAAACGTGTAGCCTTCCCAGCAACAAGTCAAAGCCAAGAAAACAAAGGTAATGGTTTCTAAACATAAGTTTTATGTTAACAAATTAAACAAAAAGTTTGGCATCATTTTCTATCCATGAGACTTAATCTTCAAGGAATTCGGAATTTCGTACATTCATCAAAATTTAACTATTTTAACTAATTTAGCATGAGAATTGTAGTCAGTGTCATGTTTATTATGTTTATTTTTAAGCAACTTTTGTGGGGGGTTTTTGGGCTCAAATATCTATGTTCACATTTGATTGTGAATACATGTATTTGTTTATTTCATACCATATCAGATGATCATTATTATTGTGCTTAGTAGCCATTATACACTTTTTGCACTCAAATTTCATTCAGCCAATAAAGTATACTGTGTTTAGAATGTCTTTTCTGAGTACAAATTGTTTACCGGTATGTTATTTCCCAGAAAAGAGTGTCGTTGTTCATTTCAAATTTTTTTGGTGGACTAACACATTTTTAGCGAAAGTTTTTCAATGTATTAGATGTGCAGACATGCTTCGTTTCTTTTTAATTTCTTTTGTTTCTGTTCATTTAGCAGCAAATACAGGTACCATACTAAATCCTAGTGAGCCACCACCATTACCAGTACATATTCTACCTCCAGCTGCTAACACTGCCACACCCACACCAGTACCACTACTTATCCCTTCCTTACCAACCGGAGACCCATCCCAGACAGAACCAGCACCCAGTGGTGGATCAAGTACAAGTATAGACTATGAAAATCTGGCAGCAATTCTTGAGAGGTTACAAATCCCTGACAATGAAGGTTTACGGGACTTTATAAAACAGGCATTTGATGAAGCTGCTGGTAAATGCAGTAAACTACAGGTAATTATACCATAACTCCCACCAACTGCCGCCCACCACACACCCCTTGAAATGAAGATTTAAGAGGTAAATAGGAACCACCCTTTTTGGTTGTCTGGCTGCCTGTCCAAATGTTGGGGACAGGAGGTGGAGGTGTTGTCTCTTTAGGGACAGTTCTAGTTGCAAAGTGTTTTATTCTAGTATCCCTTTAGGGTAGAATATAGACACTGTTTACAAGTGAAAAAAACAACATTTTTTAATCAATCTGCTAAACATTTCCAATTGCTGGCAGTCAAACTTATATTATAGTTATAGTTTTAAGATTATTTCATAAATATTTAAAAAGCCGTTATGAGTGACTGGAAAATTTATTTTGATCATGCACATGGCTGGCAATTTCCTATTTGGGGTTCATTTATAACTTGTTTAAACTATTTATTTATTATTTTTCAGCCACGGGTATTAGATGATGTAAACAGAAAGTTACAGTTATTTATGGAGATGTGGTCAGCTGGTCAGTTATCTGAACATGTAAAATGTAGGATGTGTAAAATGGCTGAAGGTACAGTACAAGTCACCCACATAATACTGATTGATTGGTGAAAGGAAGTGGAGTAACGGAATATTATGCCCAAGTCAAGATTTTTTCGCTTTTATCGAGGTGTCCAGTTCTGGAATGGTGGAGAAAACTCGAATGCCCAGAGAAAACCAATGATCTTTGGCAAATTTTCTCACACTAGGATCTGTCCCAAGCAGGATTTGAACCTAGGCAGTGAGAGATGCTATGATCCACAAGTGTGCATTTTAGACCACCCAGCTACAGAGGCCCTAGGTATATGAAAGGTGACAAGTTGTTGGTTGGTTGTATTGCACATTGTTTTACATTGCATTAGCAATCCTTCAATTATTGCAATTGTACCTATGTTTCCATTCCTGGTAGCCAAATTGGCTACTAATTTCTGAGGAATTCTTTCAAAAAGTAACCTATTTTGGCAAATTTGTGGAAAAATACTTTAAAAAGGACTATATTTTCACAAATTTTGGAAATTTGGCTACTAATTATTTTAAATTTATAAAAACCTAGAATTGTACCATTGTAGTAAACTCTAGATTTATCTAACTATGAGTTTCTGTGTTGCATGGTTTAAATGGACACCCACAATGTCATAGATTAAATAGAAAACTATTTTCAGTAGTCACAGATGCTGACATTGAACCAAAGAAATTACACCTGGTATGAATGATATAGGATTAATTATCATGACTAAAGAAATCAGAGATAATAATGGCATACATGTTTGTAAGAAATAGGCTTCTAGATAATAACTGAACTCATTTGTATCTAATAATAGATGAAACAAATGTCAACTTCTAATGTTTGGGTTATATTTTTTACTGAAAATTATCAGTTGGTACCCAAATACTTTAAATAATCTAAGGTATTCAAAACTTCAGCTCAGCAAAGTTAATTTAACAATTAACTACAGTCAAACCTGCCCTAAAGGCCACTTGCTTTTAAAGGCCAGTAAAATTTTATCCCTATTGCTCTTTATTCTTGTTATTTGAACCTCTATATAAAGGCCACTTTTACAGGCCCCCCCTCAGGTGGCCTTTATAGACAGTTTTGACTTTACTATGAATGTGTTTATTAATTTACATGCTCTATTTCTTGGATGTTTCAGATATAAGTAAAGGACAGTATGAAGATGCATGGAAGGCACACCTTAACTTAATGGTAGATTATACAGCCGAGGTAAATGTAGCTCCTTATATACTGGTACTCAACATAACAACAATTTACACAAACAATACAAGCCTGTTTAATGTTTAACACTAAGCTAACAAATTGGTGCTGAATTGGCAGCTCATCTGGGCCTCTTCTTACCTGTATCGTGGCAGTTGTAAGTTAAGCTGCTATCTCTCTCTTGGCACCATTTTGGCCACTACCTACCTTGGCACAGAAGCAGAGTTTGACTCCTTTCCATTAGCTTAGTGTTAAACTTTCAACAGGTCTGTACTGTAGACAACATAGTTTTTATATGACATATTCTCCTGCACAAATTGTATTGTGGTTCATTAGATAATACTATTTCTTAAAACTTGTGAGACTTTTATAAATTAAAAACTTGAGAATTCAATAAAACTTGTCTTTATAAATATGATCAAAAAGTCTCTACAAATCCAATTGACGGATGGCCGGCCACGCCCACAATGTTCTGAACTGGCCATCATCAAGGTACAAAGGCAGTGCCAAGGCAACTAATGACATACTAGTGTCAGTGACATCATTAAATGGCACAATTCAGGCTGAGTTTTCATTCTTTTTGCGTCTAATTTAAGCATGACAGGCCTTTGTCGGAACATTGTGGGTGTGGCCAGCGATACGTCAATTAAGTTATAAGATATGAAGGACTCATATTTTCTTGGCAATTATAAGTAAATGCCCTTTGTTCATGAGATCAAATTAATGTTCAACTGTATAAATGATTTCAGCTGTTAGTATGCTTTATTTCAATTGTTAGAAATTCATATTGTCTTCTACCTTTACATACAGTAAAATAAACAAAATTCTTACATACACTGCCACCCATAAATTATCATACGTCTAAAACTAATCCCATCATAAACTCAAAACCTTCACACTTTAGTATAAACAAAAATCGATATGATTTTAGCAAATATAAATTTGTAAAGTTATTTATGAATGGCAGTGTATAAAACTTCCATGTTTGTAGGCAAGAAGTCAGTTTGTAAGGATCTTAGACATACCATTGGTTATTACAACTAATTTCTATTAAATATGTTTTAGTAGTCGGCACGTAAATTGTGATAATATTAATCTAAAAGGCAAGTGTTCATTACAATGCATTTCATATACATGTAGCTTCTTCTATGTCGATGGAGTAGGGGCGACAACTTATATTATCTAGATCAAGAATGCTAATCTCAGAAACTTTATGACGGCAAATTGTGAAACCAATTTGACACATTCAATAAATTTCACATATCGTATATTCCTTTATAAATAGGCAATACAAAGCAGGGGAGACAACTTTTTATTTTATATCAAAGTACAAAAACAAATTGGGAAATCATTTTACATGTATTTGTAGGTGAATCAGTGGATGGTTGGAATTAAAAGACTTATACATGAATTAAAAGGATCATCATCTCAAAGTGAAGAAAATAGAAGTAGTAATGCCATAGTTAGTGGAAACATTTTGATACCAACAACTGTTACAGATATTCAAAGTGAAAGTACATCAGAAATTCCCAGTCCAAATATAGACTCTGGACATCCCAGTGATGAAGTTGCCAGTACAAACACAGATAATGAAAGTAAATCATAAGGCAATCATTGGTGCTAGAAATGATATAGCTCCTTAAAGTGAAAGGATTACAGATAGCTCCCAAGAATGAGTTGATAAGAAATAGTTCCCGAGAATAAATTGACAAGAGATAGCTCTAAAGTTAATTGTTATTATCTGAAGGGAAAAAATCTCTTAATTTGACCAGGTTTTATGATTTAATTATTGAAAAACACTGAACCAGGTCACATTATTTTATATTTAATTGCTGTTGGATATTTCACATAACCATAATTGTACGGCGTTTCACCATAGTGAATGCGTACTTTGCTATCGCTTTCTTCTAAGATACCAGGCTTCTTTGCTATGAAGTTATAAGATATGAGTACACATGGAAATAGTGCGCCTGGTAAATGAGCGTGAAAGAAATATATCTGTTTTATCGTGAGATATGTATTCTGAGACGGGTAATGCATTTGGATACATATGCACATTTGGAATAAATTTTCGGAATACATTTCGGAATCTAGTAAAATATTGTGACGGGATGCATCCAATAATTTCTGCAATTTGGCGAACTGATCTCGTGTTTACAATAAAAAGTAGTCCGAGAAGTTTGCGTCCTACGATGTAAAATCATAACTTTTTATGAAATAAACAGCAATGGCAGGTTGATTTAATTAATTCTTCATGAAATCTACAGTAATTTAAATTTATTTTGAAGGGTATGATAACGTTTTTTTATGTTGAGGCAATTGTGTCATACATAGAACTGTTTATGGATTAGATTTCACTTTCGTGAAAGGGAGATAATTCGTACAGTTCTGTGTGCAAATGACCACATGTGGATTTTAATTACTTCACCATTAACACGAAACGGGAATATTGTGAGTGATAATCAGCAGTTTATTAAAACCCAGATTTAACAGCAAATGATCCAGTTACATACAACCGCTAGAATGTACCCCCTCATAGCGACTGTAGGGTCTGCAAAACTCTACTTTCTCTATATCAGAAATGACAAAACGATCAGTTACGACTTTATTAAATTTTAATTACTGATTGTCTTTTTTATATATTTATGAAATTATTATTTTCTACCATTTAATTTAGCAATACATGGTTTGATACATTGTTTCTTTTTCCGTCAGACTATGCATAGAGTGGGGGGGATTTTCGGTTATATTCCGATTTGCCACAACACCATTTTCCCAACTACGCCGTACAACAGCACAGCAGTGCTATGTTTTTTATATTAAATCCTGTTTTGCACTTGTCTTGATATAAGTGAATTAATCTTGACAAAGTTAAGAGGCATGCTTAAGAATTATTTTTCTAGAGTGCGAAATCGTTTTGTTTTTTGTTTTTTATTATTTATTTATTTCAAACAGAGTAGATCTATCTACTCCAGGTGAAATAATATTGTTGGTCATTGTTAGCAATGTATTCTGTTTACAGAATGAAACAACATGCTTTATTGAATTGTTTTAGCAAAAATATGAACAGTTTTTTAATTTCCTTGTTGCAATGGATTTGATCAATTGATGAATAATATATATAGTATTTTCCTCCCCTAGTAGCAGTAGCAAAACAAAAGTTAATGGTAAACAAAATTGTATTTATAATTGCTAGATCAGTGTGTTTTAATGTACATATTTACAAATCAATATGGGGTTAAATTGTAGGAATGTATCACTTTTCATATATTTATAGAGAAAATAGAAGTACATACTTGTTTAAATCAAGAATAAAATAACAATTTTGTTGGGATAAGAATGTTTTTTCCCTAGATTTGTCAAATTCATAAAAATCTATGTCTTTAATATTTAATCTTCATGTTTTGTTATTTTAAACGAAGATGATGGGAATATTTTGACAAAATTTGATGTCAAAGTACTAGAAAAATTTAGGCATGGTACTCCAAGATCAAAGGGGATAATATGCAGTGCAACAAAACCTTGATTCATTGCCACCATTCTTTCTGTCAAATTTGGGCAGTAAAAATGGTTTTATCAATAAATTGAGGGAGGCTTATAATGAAAAAAAAACTGATTACGGTAATCGTACGTAATGGAGGTCAAAAGTGAAGATGCTGATGGACCGGGAACAAGCATGCCCTGTCAGAAGACAGGGGGAGATAGCCCACTTTCATTTCTCATAGAGAAGTATTTTTTAACTTCAAACTAGTGTGGTGATAAATGATGTGGCATTATTACAGGGTTTTAGTGTATTTATTTATCTGTTGTTAAATGCATTTTGTGATATATTATCTATGCAACTGGTGGTGTATATAAACTGTTGCATTTTTTATCAATTTTGCTAAAAATGAACTGTGCCATTGTTTACATTAGTTCAAAAATATTAAATTAATTATGAAATCGTTTTTTTATGTGAAAATACTGTTAAATGAACTGTAGGCTCTAGTGAGTAAAAGATACCCAACTTTATTGTCTTTAAATTTATTAGATTTTTTAAAAAATCCAAAAATGGCCATTACAAACATGTGAAACATAAAATAAGAATAAAATGCTTATTGTTTATTAAAACATATATGGTTGCTTTTAGTATCCCCACTTTTCGAAGAAAGAGGGCGATATTAAATTTGAGTTTCCTTTCATCCATCCTTCCTTCCTTGCATCTGAATTCGTCTGTGCAAATTCTCTAAAACTATAAAGCACTTTTTCATGAAACTTAGTGCAAAGCATCAACATTAATAGGAGATGTGCATATCATTAACCCCAGTTGATTTGCTCATTTTCCTGGGAGTTTTTGCCTTTTTGAACATAAGTGCAAATCACAAAAAACAAGAACCTGTTGTCGGGGGATCCTAATTCACTTAATTTACTTGTTCAACTAAAATCTTTTATCTTGCTCTCGGCATCCTACTGCAGTTTTCTTTAATGTATGCAATCCACTACATCATTTAACCTTTACCATGTGTCTATGTAATTTTTTAGGCAAAGAGAAATTGTTTCCTGTTTGCCCTGTCGGTTTTGGGCAAACACCATTAAAGTAAGGATTTTTTTTTTACATACCGGGAAAGTCTTATTTAAAAAAGGTATGAAGGGGGTAAACACCAACCAACTTTACACATAAAAAGGAAACATTTTTATATCTCTGCCTATTGTTATTGAGTTGTTATAGTGCCAGTATAGTTGTTGATATGTTTTGTTTTTTAAGTTTAAGCTGTTACCACATTACATTGGTGCATTTAATGTAGTTATATAAATGATAGATGTGTATTGTGATATAGATACATATATATATTTAACTGTGCAATATGTTAACATATTTTATATACTTTGTACAAAAACATGTACATTTGTATTCAGGGAATACATAGTAATATTTTTGTTCAAACTATAAAGTACTGATGCTTTTGTGTCATACTAATATCAGAATTAGTATCAGTATCACATATTGAAGTACATAGATCGTGTGTTGATTGCCTATGTGTGCAGGTAAGCTTGCCTTTTTCAAACTCAACTTAAGTTTACATAGAACATACAAGTATATTGTATTGTTAATTCATAGTAGCAGTACTCCCTTAATTAACAATTAATGTTTTAGAAAACTTTTGACTTGAAAATCATTTTTAGGAAAATTATTCAAAAATCAATTTAGCTACACTCAACCATAATTTTACTTTTGACAGGTTTGTACTTTTCCAGCATTATTTGTTAAATTTTTCTCCATTTTAGCATTGTCTTAGAATTTAAAAAAAATGTTAAAAAGGGGATTTTAGAAATGCACTTAAAATGGTTTTGTACCCTGAATAAATGCATACATGTAATTTATACCAGTATATGTAATTTATTGACACACCTTATATGTGAGGGTTGTTTAAAATATAAAAAAAAGTATTTAAAAAATTATGGTTATTTCTTGTCTTTTTCTTTACTAAAATTACAAAAATAAAAATGTTTGCTTCAGCTTCACAATATTGGCAATAATCATGTCCAAGTCTTGGTGAAGTGATTTCAAATGTGCACAAATGGAGTGGAGTGGTTTTATGGAGTTTCTACCCCAATTAAGATTCTTTAACTTATATCGAGGCACACCATTCAGGGATGGTTGAAGGAACTGAAGTGTCTGAAAAAAAAACACTGACTTTCTTGCACTGCGCGAGTTAGTGAGTAATGGTGTTTAACGTCCCAGTCAAGAATATATCACTTATATCGAGACGTTGCCAGCTATAGGCGAAGGTGCAGAAAATTTGCCTGTGCGTTGCGCTGATGGCATTATACAGCAGGGTTCTTTAGCATGCCAAGCCCACCGTGACACGGGACCTCGTTTATTTTATGTTCCCATCCGAAAGAACCGTGACTTTTGTTTCGTAATGCCGAGTGCTTGGCAAAAGAACAGTCACTACCCACTTTAAAGTCTTGGGTCAGACCCGGTCGGGGTTCGATTTTAACGACCTCCCACTTATGGAGCGAGCACTCTACCAACTGAGCTACCACAGTGGTTCTTTCTTGCACTTGGACCTGTCCTAGGCAGCATTCAAACCTAGTGGGAGAGGCACTGTGATCCTTAAGTGTGAGCTTTAGACTACCTGGCCACTGAGACCCCTTGCACTAATGGAGGGAATTTACTTCCATGGAACCCCATAATGGAGAAGAAGTGATAATCTTCGAAAAAATTTCTTGTGAAAAAGCGCTACCTTGACCTTACATACAGTCCAATCTGCCTTAAAGGTCACCTCTATATAAGGGTCACCTGCTAATAAAGGCCAGTAGAATTGTATTCCAATTGTTCTTTATTCATATTATTTGAACCTGTATATAAATGCCACCTGCCTATAAAGGCACATTTACTAGTTCCCTTGGATGGCCTTTATAGACAGGTTTGACTGTATTTCACCTTTATTATCTATGATATGTAGTTTTTAATTTGCATAAATCTTTGCTAAGATGTCAAAAATGGGGGAAATTTAGAAATTTTAAAATACCTTCAGCATACAAGAGTCGGGCTGTGGATATTTTAGATGCAGCAGCTGATAGAAGTTGTATTCAATTTGTGAAACATCCAAAATGAGGAAACCGTAAAGAGGCTCTGATAGATTTACTAACCATCCTCTAGGGTGTAATGTAAGAGCTAAATTTTAGCTTTACTAGATATAGAATGACAATTTGCAAAACCTTAGGCACTGGGATCTCAATTTGAGGACTTAATCAAAATTGTTCTGGTGTAGACTTTGACATTTTAGTTGCAGCACCCTTAGGATAGGTAGTATCGAGTAGAAGTCTTAATAGGGATACTGGGAGGGGGTGGCTAGAATATGTTTAATATTAAAGGGCATAAGAATATAAAGGGCAAGTAGGTGTCAATTTGCCCAAACTCTTGCATTGGTGTCCCAAACGGTGAGAATATACCAGTATAATATATATATACTCAACAAAAACGTTGGACTTCACCAAAAACATTAATGTAAATCATATCATTTCATCTTGACACTTCTCGTAATTTCATTAATGAGATATAATTTCATACAATAAAAATTGATTTCATTACATTTGAATTTACATCATGAGGAAGAAGAAGAGAACAAAAACAAAATACAAAATGATAGCTATATTTTTTTCTTTGCCCTTGGAAAATATGACTTGTTGTGGAACAAATGTACATATCTCCCTTGTTCAAAGACAATAAATGTATAAAGTTATATCAAAGAGTCAAATATGAAATTTGATTTTTTTTGGATTCCTTCAATAAATTATTTTTATTATGATACAACATTTTTGACTGCACTTGATCAGTTCTTTAAATGTCACTTTATTTAACAATGCTTTTCATACTTTGACATATTATCAGGTTTAACATGTTTGATGTGCTGGTGCATTCTTTAGCTTTTTTCCCCAGCCTTTTGATTAAACACTTTATTGGACAATTATGTCTAATCTTTGTAATATAAGGGGAATTACCAACTCTTTATTTGGTCTTCATTAGGGACATTTTAATTGGCAATAAAATTATCTTATCTTATTGAACATAAGTATATATAATGTGGTGTATGCCTTTAATATTATAAGTTTAAATGTGTGTATGACAATAAGGCTATTGGAACCTAATATGGATGGTTTGGACAGAAACATTTAAAACATTAAAATTCGCTAGTTTGGAATATTTGGTTAGAATGATCTTTTGGAATGTGGTCCACCAGCATTCCACACGATACTCCATAGCGTTTATATGTTAACCTATTTCAACTGGATATGGAAGAATGTAAGTTGATGTTTTTGCTTAAAAACTGTACAGTCAAACCTGTCTATAAAGGCCACCCAAGGGAACCAGTAAAAGTGCCCTTTATGGGCAGGTGATCTTTATATACAGGTTCAAATAACCTGAACAAAGAACAATTGGGATACAATTCTACTGGCCTTTATAAACAGGTAGTCCTTATATAGAAGTGACCTTTAAGTCAGGTTCGACTGTATTACTCCGGGATTTTGTGACGTTAACGTTCTACACGGGGTATTTATCACCTGGTACACTGGCAAACCCAATTCAAACCAATTGGATTTATTGAGTTGAGTATCAGTGCGGGAAGTTCCCTGTTAAATCAATACTACACCTATAGTATAGGAGTTCAGTTTAAAACAGCAGCTCTTACTAGAATCGGTTTCTATTAGATTCCATGTAAGTCAAACAACTTGATAGTAGATATATAGAAAAAGTCTTTTGTATATAGCAGTATATAGGATATCCCTTTTGCTAAGATAAAATCAATGCTTGTTTAAAATAAGGGGTGTTTGAATCTTGAAATATTGGGAAACTTTCGGTAGTTCAAAATACTAAAGCCATACATTTCTATTGGATAAAGTTTGAGTTGAAGGTTGAGTATTTCATTCTTGCTTTGTGATGGAATTTACCCACTGAAAATATAGGCACAAATGCAATGTAATGAAATAACAAAAATGTTGTTGCTAAAATAAAAAAATGCGATTCTGCAACATGTTCAACGTTTGTATAAAACTATGATTTCTGTGGGATAGTTGACGTTTCTTCATAAAAACGGCGTTATTCCTGGAATTGACGTATCGCCGACCACGCCCACAATGTTCCGACACTGGCCGCCATCATGGTACCAAAGCAGCGCCACTGCAACTAATGAGGTTTTAGTGTCACTGACGTCATTAAATATCACAATTCAGGCTGAGTTTTCATTGTTTGTGCGTGTAATTTAAGCATGCTGGGCCTTTGTCGGAACATTGTGGGCGTGGCCTGCGATCCGTCAATTTAGGATGTTAACAAAACTTTGTGGTATTGATGTCGTGCTACACTTGTCAACTCTATTGTATTCAATTTGTCATAGTATAAATTTTTGAAATTTTCTGAATAAAATATTAAAAATTTATAATGACATGAATATTTCATACAGAAAATTTATAATATGACATGAATATTTCTGTATATGAATATTTCATACAGAAAATTTATAATATGACATGAATATTTCATTCAGAAAATTTATAATATGACACATTATCAAAAGTAAAAAACATTTAAAACGTATTCGGGACCACTTGTTGTAAAGTACCTAGTGTGGTGCTTCTTGTTTGTTAAAAATACATTAATAATCTATCTAAAGAGAAAGATAAATTGGTTTCTGAGGAGTTGCCTTTCAGGGAATATAAAGAGTATAGTCAAAATTGCTACTTTGTTGATATGAAACCAAATTTAGAAAAAATGAACGATTGTATGACTATTATGTCTATGCCTTTTCTGACTAAACAAAAATTGCAAGTTTTTGTTACGCTGGCTTTTAGCAAATACAACACTTATTATCCCCCCGCCACCAGTGGTGAGGGGGGAATATAGTAATACCACTGTCTGTGCGTTTAAGTGTGTGGATCTGTCCCAATTGGTTTCTGTGCATTTAAAAGAGAACCGTACATCCGATTGAGCTGAAACATGGTCATTTGATTTGTTATGGTGGTGTGGGATTGCTCGATAACGTAATCCTGCATCCAAGATGACCGCTGTTACTAAAAATAGACTTTTTCACTCCCAAACGTCAAACACAAATGTACCAGTCCATGTTGAGATCACAATCACAAAAACCAACCACAAACATACCAGTCCATGTTGAAATCACAATCACAAACATATACTGGTCCATGTTGAAATCACAATCCCAAAAACCAACCACAAACAGAACAGTCCATGTTGAAATCACAATGCAAAAAGTCAATCACATACTAGTCCATGTTGAAATCACAATCACAAACATATACTGGTCCATGTTGAAATCACAATCACAAAAGCCAACCACAAACACACCAGTCCATGTTGAAATCACAATCACAAAACCCAACCACAAAGATACAGGTCCATGTTGTAATCACAATCCCAAAGGTCAAACACAAATGTACCAGTCCATGTTGAGATCACAATGCAAAAAGTCAATCGCAAACATACCAGTCCATGTTAAAATCACAAACACAAAACCCAATCACAAACATATACTGGTCCATGTTCAAATCACAATCATAAAAGTCAAACAAACATACTGGTCCATGTTGAAATCACAATCATAAAAGTCAAACACAAACATACTGGTCCATGTTGAAATCACAATCACAAAAGCCAATCACAAACATATACTGGTCCATGCTGAAATCACAGTCACAAAAGTCAAATACAAATGTGAAATCACACAAGATGAAAGACATTCTTTAAAGACAATTATTATCTGCTGAAGTCTAATGAAAGTGAAATGTAAATGTTTGTACAAATGAGAATTAGATGATTTCACTTATATTGAGACATCACCAGTTGTAGGAGCATTTGAAGAAATGTATTCCTATACAATGAACTATGGAAACTCAATTGGAGGATTGCTCGCTCCATATGTGGGTGCGAACCCTAGGGGGGTCTAATATTTCAAAATGTCTGCCACTTCATGCATAGCTGGTGAAGTCTCGATATGAGTGAAATATTCTTGACTTGACCTGAAAACCTCATTTAATCAATCCTACGCAATGAGCATAAACAGCTTCGTTAATCCACATATTTGAAGGTATATGCAAACAACATTGACCTGTCCATTTGACCTTTCATTAGAAAAATTCATACCAAAGTATGGGTAATGTTAGGATTCTCATTTAATACAAACACTAGTCAACTATTTTCTCTTTGAAAATAATATTTCCCATTATTTACTTGTGTTCTCTATACATAAATGCTTCGGTCCATTATAAAAAATTAAATTAAAGGTCAAGCGGACAGGTCAAAGTCATTTGCCTATATCTCAATTAGAGCCTTGTAACTTGCACACTACACTACAACACAACACCAAATGTCAAAGGGCATCTGAATTTAATGGGTTCTTTCTCAATTTTGATCATTTCTCTTTTCTTTCAAAACAAATAAAATGTTGCAATTGTTGCTTCCATCATTCACAATAGTACATTTACTTGAAATCTTAAGTAGTACACAATTAAAAAGGCATTTAACTATCTGATCAATATTTGTTGACTTTATTTTACAAAATAATTTGAACAAATACAAATATATAAATAATTACACATTACAATACATGTATTATAATAAATAAACTGTACTTGGAAACAGCCAGTGTAAACAACCAATAAAAGAAACAAGCAAACAAGATAAAACTTTACATTGAATTGTATGTATCAATCACAGCAAGACCTGTAAACACAGACAACTAAGGGACTTACAATTAATAAAAAAATAAAAAATAAAAAAAACCAAACTATCGTCTGTCTTTTATACTTAGAGACAGTCCTTAACTAAAACTGCTATATTATCAATATTTGAGTCCAAAAAAAAATACTAACAAGGAAAAATATATTAAAAATTGAAATCATTACAATAATTTCTGTATATAGAGAAAAAAAATCAGCAAATTTACAAATATCACGAGTAGACCAAGAACCAAAACATCTGTTATGGACCCCATGTTTTAAACCATTGATATTCATGCCTGAATCACGGCTGTATCATAGACTTAATCAGTGTGTCCAATTTCAAATAGTGTGATCCTATACTTCAAACTTAAAAGCTACATACTTCACGTCATCTGGAATGGGTATTTCTTCTCCATGATTTTGTCTCAACCGATGCCAATAACATGTTATATGAGTGATTTGCATTTTAATTGTTGGCCTTAGTTGAACCTTTTAATATATGTATATGGGGTCACCATGAGAACATACTACAGCTGATTTTTAGTAAAAAATGTAAAATTCTCTCTATGTAGGAGAATAATGGAAAAAGCACAAATAAAACTAAAAATATTTTTAAATGCGTTTTTTTTTTAAATTATAGGTTTCAAAAATTAAAAAGGTATAAAAGTTAGTTGTAAAAACGACTGTCTCTAAACAATAGTACAAGATAGAATTCACATCAAGATATATCAAGTTTTTTTTTACCTGAATTATTTTACAGATCATTTTACAATAAAAATACATCCTGTCAATTGTTGTATAATAATACAAGAGCAATGACATCAATGACATAATTTTTTACTTAAATCAGAATAAAAATGGACAAAACCGATTACATAAAACAATACAGGAAAGAAAGAAATGATATATTTAATCTAATAAACATTATACTGCAATGAGTAAACTGTATTTGTTAAAATGATATCTTTATGATTTTAGTATCATACCTTGGAGTACTTAATCATGTATTTAAAATGTTCTTGTAATGATAAGTATTGCAAGATATCAAACCACCTGCACAATCCAACATCATTTTATTCACCTACAATGTGCATTATTATCATAATGAGTCGTTTTAATTTTTCGGCACACGATAGTATTGCTCGGACATCAAAATTGTGGCAATCAAAATATTGATATTGATACGAGAAATAAAAAAGGACCAAAATGTATTTTATCAAATCCACCCAGTTTTTTGAAGAATTTTAAGAATCAGGCTCCAGTTTCAATGTTTTCTTGAATCTGGCAAATTTTAAATGCGACTAATTTATTATCATGATTGAGCGCTTAGTTTTGGGAAGATGAAGGAAACTGGAGCACCTGCAAAAAACTACCAACTGTTAGCAAGGAAGCTAAAGTTTTTCACACTAATGACATTGTACCTACATATTTTCTTGGTCCACTCCAATGTTTGTTGCATTTTATTCCTTCAAAGTTGTAGCTGCTGGTTCTCTTAAAATGGGGTCACCACTGCAGTTACTTCAATACAAATTATCCCACCATTGCTTCAAATGCTATTCCAACCAATTCATCAGTTAAGTATTTTGTCTTCAATATTCTGGTTCTAGCATTACTAATGAGGAAGTTGACCACTGTGGCAGCTCAGTTGGTAGAGTGCTGTCTCTGTAAGTGGGAGGTCATGGGTTTGAACCCCGATTGTGTCTGACCCAAGACTTGAAAGTGGGTAGTGACTGTTCTTTCACAAAGCACTCGGCATTACAAAATGAAATGTTCTAGCAGCTGTCAAAAACATTAATTCGATTTAAATAATCATTATTTTGTCTTTTTAGCATTTTGTTACTAATATTACTAATGATGAACTGAATTCAGAAACCTAGATATAGTGTACATATCTCAAATTTTCTTTTATCAAAAATATACTTTTATCAGAATGATCAAATAATGGCACATTAGTTACAGGGTAAGAAAATATAGTGCATTAGATCAGGGGAAAAAGGCTCCAGTATCACAACCATTTCTCCCATAATGTACAAAAGAAAATTTGTCTTACTTAAGACAAGCTACACATGCTATAACATCACAATATAACTGATTGTGATGCAATTAATTTAAATGTCATTGGTTGCAAATGCAAACAATGTTACTTTTTTGCGTAGTTTTGGATAATTTTTACCATTTTTTGCCAGATTTTATTTAGTTAAGGAATGATTGTGAAACTAGGACCAGATTTAAATTGGAATGTTACTGTATGCATTATTTAACATTGTATACCGTAAGATTTCCCATTCTAATCTGAACATTCAGACATGTTACTGTATTAGTGTGTGACATGCAGTTAGTAAGGGCGTTATTGCCATTATTTGATCCAAGATAACATGTACTTGTATTATACAAAACATTTTGATTTAGCTAAATTGAATTTTTTTTGTTATTTTGCCATCCATATCCATGATTTTTGCCAGCGCCTTTATACAGCCAAATTTAACTTTAGAATTAATGGAGATAAATCAAGATTTTACTCTATACCAATATTTTAACACTATACTGTGAAATCATTAATTTTCGTTGGGGATCAATTTTCGTGGTTTTAGTGGACAGTCTGAACCACGAATTTACGACTACCACGAAATATTAACCTCAAGTAAAAAGACAAGATATATGATAACTAATGGACATGCATATATGTACCATATTTTTTTGCTCTAGCGTAACTCGCACATAAACACAAACATTTAACGAGGTAAAGATGAGTGGATGTTTGATTTAATTATGAAAATTATTTAAGTACATATATTATGTTTAATAAATTCTTCATTAATTTTTTTAAATGTTTGTTTTCAATTAGGAACTGGTCTGGACGATAGGGACAGACAGGTTTCTAACCGTAACTTTTATCATCAATTATGGCCCGTCTCATTTAAATTCCAATCCGATTACATATTAATTAAAAACATTTTAACAATCTCTATAAACCTGTTTTATATTTATTATTACTAAGTCAGTTGTTTGATTTCTAAAAAACGAAACTTCATTCGAATCGGTAAGAGCCGCCATTGTTACTCTCGTAAACAGCTGATTAAGTCATCAGAGGTCAATAATTAGAATTTTTATAAAGTTGCCGATGTCACAGAAAAACATTCAGTTTCGTGTAAAGTGATTATAAAACACGTTGTGATTGATGTTCTATGCATAAACTGTTAAATCTAAATTAATTACCGCTTATTTGTACAACGTAACAGGTAGATCTACTCAGGCCAGGTGTCACATCGCCTGTGTACTTGTTGTTACTGATATAATGATTACAGGTAATTAGCGCCTACCCAAGACTTAGTCATTAATCCGCGTCTCTGTCACGGTTTATTGGTTTCTTATTTCAACAAATAACTTTTTCTATAGGTGCCGATAAACAAACAAATGATGACTTCCTACCCGTTATCAAGGCTCAAAGGACAAACTACATTTTTGACATAACAGAAAAACCACGAATTTACGTCCCAACGAAATGTTATTTTTTACCGATTCCACGAAAATTGGACCCAACGAAAATTAATGATTTCACAGTACCTCAGATTCTGAATCCAAATTCTTATTAGATGAGTAATGGTGTTTAACCTGCCAGTCATGAATATATCACTTATATCGAGTCATTGCTAGCTAAAGGCAAAGGTGCAGAAATTTTGCCTGTGCATTGCGCTGATGACATTATACAGCAGGGTTCTTTATTGTGCCACGCCTACCCTGACACAGGACCTTGTTAATTTGAAGTTCCCATCCAAAAGAATCATGACTTTCATTTCGTAATGCCAAGTGCTTGGTGAAAGAACAGTGACTACCCACTTTCAAGTCTTGGGTCAGACACGATCAGGGTTCGAACCCATGACCTCCCACTTTCGGAGAGAGAAATCTATCAACTGAGCTACTGCAGTAGTCAAATTCCTCATTAGTAATGCTAGAATCAGAATATTGAAGACAAAATACTTCACTGATGAATTGGCTGGAATGGTGTTTGAAGAAATGGTGGGATAATCTGTATTGAAGTAACTGCCTGCAGGCAAACTCCTGTAAATCTGCTGGTCTCACGAACATCCAGGCTGCTGACTCTTCTTCAGCCTTTCTCTTACTGACAGTAATCTTCAACCCCAAACTAGTTGATAACCTGGTAATACGCTGGCAATCTGTGCCCTCTGAAGATTACGTTGGTGGTAATCCATTCACTCCAGGTTGTTTACTCATCCTCTCCACACGCTGGTCCTTTCCCTTTGATAATTTTGACTTTCTGGATCTTTCAAGGTGACATGCAGCTCCACTACTCCCTGACTTCACAGGCTCCGCAGGCACTTTCCATGAAGAACATGTACTCCCTAACGACAAACTGGATGGTTTAACAGGCACTTTCATGGAACTACAAGGTCTTCTACTCCCTGACGATGATCTAATATCACGTGGTAGTCCTTTGGCTTACCCTCAACAATCTGAACTATGCTCAATGGTTAAGCATGCTCCAGTTTCCTTGGCGATCTCCCAGAATGACATAATTAGGAGTCAAACCTAGGTTGTATTATCAGAGCCAAACCTGGTATGTTCTAGAGTCAAAACTAAGGTAGGTGGATCAAACCCTGAAGGCACTTACTTAGCCACTGAAAATCAATGCTAGGGTGTTTGGGGGGGGGGGGGAGAGGAGAGAGAGATAGGTCTATATCTTGCAATCCTTACCATTATAAGTGATCTCAAATAATTCATGTCTAATCTTATAACATATTTAAAAAATAATATACCGGTACATATAGAAAATCAAAACAGCAAAAGTGTCCTACCATTTATGTATTTTCTTATGGAATGATTATTGCCCTATACATGGCAATTATTAACTCCTCTCCTGCTGAATTGTTTTCAGTACTATATGTAGGCTATGCTGATTTATTTTTGAAAAAATTGACCCTCTGATTCATTCGGCTGTACATCCGATTTTAACCATTTTTGGACACAATATAGAAAATTCAATTTTCTATAAAATTACATAATAATGAAATAAAAATTTCTGGTTACTATGGCAACTGTTCAGAAATCATTATTATTTAAAAAATAACAAAAATTGAATTTCTTTACTGTAAAATAAATCTGAACCAGTGTGTACTAAAATCAATATTGGCAATATAATTCTTACATTTTTCAAAAAAAAAAAAATTACTATTAATATTATTACCACATATTTCATTATTACAAATTTTATAATATAATGTTGATGAATGGCTGAAATACATCAGTTTGGTGATAATTAAAGTATAAATAAAAGAATTTTGTCATATTGGGTCAAATAATACATCATTTTGATCAAATACATTTTTAGATCCGCCATTTTGTTTTCACCATACAGTCTTGCAGTTCAACATGATCAAAGATAAATTATCCATCATTTACAAAGGATTTTTTGAAAGAATATCAATAAAATTGATTTAATTCTATATTTGACTAATTAATCCTATTCAATTGATAGTACAGTTATACAGGTATAAAAATAAATGTGTGGTAATAACATACACGCCTTCTTATATAGTACATAATGCAACCATGCAAATGTACAATAAAAAAATACAGACATCATCATGTAACAAATTGGTATATATAAATAATTTACTCAATTAAAGAAATTATTGCACAATACAAACTTATAATGAAACAAGGGAGACCACCATATTGAGAATCTCCTTAATAATTAGATAAAAAATCTATTTACTTAAACATTTAATATTTTATGAGTCTGATACAGAAATCACATCAGAAACAAGAACAAAAAGATGAAAAAATAATATATACCAGTCTGTGTGCATTAAAACTGATTAAAAATCTGAAAAGTTACTTTTTTAATAGATTTTGAGTATACATTTTCTCCTATAAATCTCAACAGTTATGGAATTTTGTTAATGCATTTAATAACTATGGTAATCTTTTTAAACTGCATAAAATTGTATTACAATGTTTCAATTCATAACTAAAAAAGGCCAATAGCACCAGAAAAATTGGAATGTCTACGAAAATTCAGACTTTTAATGATTATTAATAATCAGATTTTCAGAAATCCGATATGTAGTTTTACAATCACTGTAGCTAGCTAGATAGGATACTACTCTCCAGAGCATTCAGCCTCACTTTCAAAATGCAAGTTTACATGTTTGAATTTATTTGCCAATTTTCAGATTTTGCTTTGCTTCCAGACAGTGTATTTATGTTTGATAAAAACATTAATTTCTCTTTATTCTAAGTCTTGGAGAGAGAGAGAGAGAGAGAGAGAGAGAGAGAGAGAGAGAGAGAAAAAAAACAATTTTAAAGATATATTAATTTCGTTTTTACAAAAATGGTTTTATAATCAATTTGAACATCTAAATCACAAAATTTACTGAAATACACCTAAATAAATGCCAACAACTTTTATTTAATACTTTCAAAAATTTTTACCCCCACCCCCAAGAATATTAATTGTAAGAATACCTTAATGAGTAGCAACATGTTTTTAAGGGCAACAAAAATTGACAAACAGGACCATAAACTGAAATATTAATCAGTGGGACAAACAAATAGCTTGAATACCAACAGGTATGGAATACATCATTTATAAAGGTTGCCCTATTAAATTAAATTAAATTAAATTATTGACACTGATGTAGACACAAAACACTACGGTCAAAATTATTTAGCCATGTTTTAACAGCAATTTCAGCTCTTCCTTAAAGGGAGACTACTCAGTATAAATATTGGAACATTATGCTTTCATCAGAGAATCGGAACATTTGATTTTTACTAGTAAAATCATACAGGACTCTGGGTTGTTAATTTATCCAATTTATATTTGAAAGAAATTACATTTAATTTAATTTAGTCAATCACATTGGTGTCTAAAAGATTTATTGTATGGTTTACATCCCAGTCAAGAATAATTCACTTATATTGAGACAACACCTTTGCAGTTTGGCATCTGTTTTTAAAGTCTCTTATAAAGAATTGATAATTAAATTGGTTCTACCTCAGAGTCAAGAATATTCCACTTACACCCAGACATCACCAGCTATAGGTGGCAGAAATTTTGAACTTTGCAGTTCGCTCAGGCAATGTGCATGGAGGTTTTTTAAGGTCACCTGCAGTGACACTGGTATCGGTTTTAAGGTATTTCCGAAGGACTTCGTGACTTTCATTTCTAAATGCAAAGTGCTTGGCGAAAGAACAGTCATACCTATTTTTAAGTCTTGGTGAGACCCAGCCAGGGTTCAAACCCACAGCCTCACACATACATGAGATTTTCTGAAGGACATGATTATCATTTCTAAATGCAAAATCCTTGCAAATCTTATGCACACTGGTGATATATTGCCTGCCTTTACAACCAACCTTTTAATATATACAATTTACTATTAAACTACTTATGAATCTGAAATGTGATCAAACTAGATAATTCTGATCAAATGAACAAAAATAATTTTGAAAATGAAACTACCATCCGATCAGGAAGCTGTTTTTGTTCTATCAACAAACATAAATAAAATGGATTATTATCTTTAACATATGTGTGTGTGCAAGTGTGCATGTGTTAACAAAAAAGGGGGAGGGGGCTGACCAGTGACAAGTAATCAAGGCAAACAACCTAGTAAATTTATAGCAAACTTTAGACATTATGGACAGGGAAATAATAGCATCATAATGAAGTTTTTGTGTATAAGTACACATAGTAGCTCAAATAAAATAAATATTTACAGAATGGTAATGTAATGATAGTATGTGTGCATATGTTTTGGTGTGTGTGTGTGTGTGTGTGTCATTGTAACTTTACAGGAAATATGGATGGGTAAATGATAGCACAAATAAAGTGAATATTTACAGAATGGCAATGTAATGGTAGTGTGTGCATATATTTTGGGGGGTGTGTGTGTGTGTGTGTGTTTTAAAAATCTTATACAGACCACTGATGTTTGTGTGTGCAAGTGTGCATCATTAACCTAGTGACTGCAATTGTTAGAATTTGATTGACATGCCTCAATAGAGACAGTCAATAATGTTCCAAGACTGGAATATCATAAAAAGTTGGTCCACTGAAACCATTATATAGGTATCTTTCAATACCTTTACAGAAAATATATCTATGTCATTACTTTTAGAAAAAATGGTTTTTCAGTAAACCTTAAATATATATGGTTAACCATGTAGGGAAACTCAATTTTGATTAACTTGCCTCAATAGAGACAGTTAAGTATATTCCAAGTCTAGATTACAACATCCAGATCTGGAATAGCAAAAAAACACCCTACCTGGTCCCATCTGACATACAGTTATACCAAATCTTCAACTGACTTCAGGAACGAACCAGTTTTACTGCGCATGATTAACCCGCGAAAATTGCAATTTGCAATTTGTCAGAATTTGATTAATTTGCCTCTCCAATAGAGACAGTTAAATATATTCCAGTTCTAGAACAAATTAAAGACGCTATATGGTCAGCAGAAATGGCTCAATATTACAACTTTTTTTGAGTTCCATTCCAACAGACCAAAAGTTAGGTGTGTACAAGAATAAACCAGTACCAGAATATCACATTGAAGAAAGATGGTATATGGTCAACTGAAACAAGCTCAACATTAGTGAATACTCAGACTTCAGCAGACCAGAGATCTGTGTAAGGTCAACCATAACACCTGGTCACTAGAATGAACTTATTATAAAATTCAGAAAAAGGACAAATTTAATAGTGAACAAATACACCATCTTAAAATAAATTTTGAAGTAACCAGATTGATGTGTATGATATAACCATGTGACTGCATTTTGTCAGAATTGGATTACCTGTCTCAAATAGACAGTGAGAAATATATACTAGTACTGGAATATTAAAATGGTCAGTAGAAGTTCCTCCTTTCAAACAGGGTCCACTTCTACTACCAGAAAAATTTCTGTATGGCAAAAATACTTCAGTGACCCTTCTTTATGTGGACACCCTTTCTACAAAAAATCTGAATGGGGGACCTCATAAGGGGTTCTGCTGAATAGTTATGTCTTTCTATTTGTCTGTAGTTTAAAAAACAATTGAGAAAAATCCTGGATAAATAAGGCCAGATGTTGCTTGCTCAAAGTACATTGTAATGATTTTTGTTTTACTGTGTCTATGATAGCAAAAAACTATAACATATTCAAAGATTATTGAATATCTAAATAGCATAATCAGCTGGAAAATGCAAAAAATTAACTGAACTAACAAGTTGTTTTAGTGTGGACATTTGATTAGATATATTTTGGTATAATAAAAGGGGTTTGGTTAAAGGAAACTTTAAGTGACCACTGGCAAGTAATCCAGGGAAACAACCTAATAAAGTACAACAAATTGTAACTTTGCAGAAAATATGGAGGGGTAAATGATGGCACAAATAAAGTGAATATTTTCAGAATGGCAATGTAATGGTAGTGTGTGCATATATTTTGGGGTGTGTGTGTGTGTGTGTGTGTGTGTATGCATGTGTGTGTGCATGCATGTTTTGGTGTGTTAAAAATCTTATACAGACCAATGCTGGTTGTGTATGCATGTGTGCATCATTAACCTAGTGACTGCAATTGTTAGAATTTGATTGACATGCCTCAATAGAGACAGTCAATAATGTTCCAAGACTGGAATATCATAAAAAGTTGGTCCACTGAAACCATTATATAGGTATTTTTCAATACCTTTACAGAAAATATATCTATGTTATTACTTTTAGAAAATATGGTTTTTCAGTAAACCTTAAATATATATGGTTAACCATGTAGGGAAACTCAATTTTGATTAACTTGCCTCAATAGAGACAGTTAAGTATATTCCAAGTCTAGATTACAACATCCAGATCTGGAATAGCAAATAAAACACCCTACCTGGCCCCATCTGACATACAGTTATACCAAATCTTCAACTGACTTCAGGAACGGACCAGTTTTACTGCGCATGATTAACCCGCGAAAATTGCAATTTGCAATTTGTCAGAATTTGATTAATTTGCCTCTCCAACAGAGACAGTTAAATATATTCCAGTTCTAGAACAAATTAAAGACGCTATATGGTCAGCAGAAATGGCTCAATATTACAACTTTTTTTGAGTTCCATTCCAACAGACCAAAAGTTAGGTGTGTACAAGAATAAACCAGTACCAGAATATCACATTGAAGAAAGATGGTATATGGTCAACTGAAACAAGCTCAACATTAGTGAATACTCAGACTTCAGCAGACCAGAGATCTGTGCAAGGTCAACCATAACACCTGGTCACTAGAATGAACTTATTATAAAATTCAGAAAAAGGACAAATTTGATAGTGAACAAATACACCATCTTAAAATAAATTTTGAAGTAACCAGATTGATGTGTATGATATAACCATGTGACTGCATTTTGTCAGAATTGGATTAACTGTCTCAAATAGACAGTTAGAAATATATACTAGTACTGGAATATTAAAATGGTCAGTAGAAGTTCCTCCTTTCAAACAGGGTCCGCTTCTACTACCAGAAAAAATGTCTGTATGGCAAAAATACTTCAGTGACCCTTCTTTATGTGGACACCCTTTCTACAAAAAATCTGAATGGGGGACCTCATAAGGGGTTCTGCTGAATAGTTATGTGCTTCTATTTTGGTCTGATTAAAAAACAAAACATTTTGGTCGGATGTTTGACCCCAATGAAAGAAAAATTTATCATCTACAAAGATTTTTAAATATCTTAATAAAAAATTCATTGCAAAAATCTTATAAAAAATTCATTGCAAAAATCTTATAAAAAATTAATTTAAGTAACAAATTTTTTTTAGTGTGGACATTTGTTTAGTCAAATTGACATTATTTTGCAGCACAGAATAAATTTTGAAAATTCAAGGCATCAAGGTTGAAGCAGGCAATATTTCCCAGAATGGCTACCAAGTGCCCCCATTTCAAGTTATCATTTTCTATGCAACTCTGGTTGCACAGTGTTTTATGTTATCTCAAAATTTTTCAGCTATTTCCAACAAAATCCCTACATTCAACAATTTCCTATCTTTTACAATTATTTCGTACTTAATTGAATGAGCGGATAGGTAGGTTTTTAAATGCACCAGTCAGTTCTGGGCTGGTGGAGGAAACCTGAATGCCAAAGGAAAAAGTTTTGGCAATTGAAACAACAAACTTTTTCACACTTGGTCCAAGTAGATTCTTATTTGGGTGAAAGAAAAGAGGTGATATGATCCATAAGCATTTGTTATACATTACTCCCCATGTCCACAACTAGATAAAACCCCGAACATTTTTGTTGGTACCCCATGGATTTTACAGCTGGGTGGAATGTAGCAGTGTTTCAATGTTTTACTCGAGAACACATGCACCATAAATCTACTGCTTTAATGACTTGATTTAGAGGTACTACTACTTTATAAAGAATGTTCCAGATGCCATGTCTCATTAAAACACTTTAAACAATATTCAATTTCCCTATATAAACCACTTGTTAATCCTAAACTAATTTACAGAATCGCCTGAATATCCTTTATTTAAAAAAGAAAATCTAAATGGGAAGTAAAGGATGCCCTGCAATAATTCTTTGAACATTTATTGTATTTTGAAATAGCACAATAATTGGATTTTTATAGCACTATCTGTTCCTTAAAGTTTAAAATCATTTAATCTGTTCCTTAAGTAAGTAAGTAAGTAAGTAAGTAAATATTTTATTAGTGTGTCACATATCACAGTTCAATAATATTTAACAATATTTACAAATAAATACATTAAAATAAGTGTGACATCCTGCCTAAAAGACATGAGACACAATTAAAACAATAATTATCGATTTAAATACATTTACTAAAATAAGAGAAAATTAAAAACTACACATTTTACGCCTTTTAAACATAAAATTGATTGTTTTTGCTAAAAGAGTCTGTACTTCATCATCTATCATAATCTTTAAAAACTTCTCATTGCTAGATAAAAAATTAAAAAACTCATATTTGTTCTGCATAAAAATAAAAAGATTATATCTCAGATCACTATAAAACTCGCAGTCAATTAAAAAATGTTGTTCAGTTTCAATTTCATAAAAATTACAATATTTACAAAGTCTTTCATGTAGGGGGATTTTGGGCCTGGCGTATCGTCCGGTTTCTAGTTCAAGGGGGAGACAACCACATCTAAAGTTAGCAAGCACTCTTCTCTGGTCTCTATATTTCACTGTTCTGACAAAGGAACTAACATTATTTGTAAATTTAAAGGTGCGAAAAGTTCTAAGTTTGTTACCATGTTCAAGATTTCTATCATTAAAAACACTGTTCATCCACTCTTCTTTGTCAATATTACATAATATATCTTTTATAACATTAATTTTGTGTTTGAGTGATAAACCATTAAAATCATTTACAACCTCTTGAACATTAAGCTTATTAAACATACTCAAAACCCTCGAGTGCCAAGATTTTGCATAAAATTTACTAGAATTAAAAACTTTAAAAACAATTCTATTGCTTGGCAAGTTATATAGCTTAAAATATAACCTATAAACTTCCAACCTTTTGTTTTACATTGAAAGAAGTTGTCATCTGGGCACAACCTAACTGGAAGATATAATCATATAATTCCTGTCTATTATGTGTAGTGAGGTATAAAAAGGGGTGCTTCTAGGAGATGGAACCAGGCACAAGTACATATATTAATTAATCATTAAGCCATTAATTTTAACTACTTTTACTGATAATTAAAATGTTTTGAAACCAACATGGCAATTATTTGTCAGGCTTCAAGTCACATAGGATCTAAGTATTAAAAAAGAACCAGAGAATCTGAAAAGTCTTATGTTTACAAAAAGCACAAATATCAAGACAATTCTGAAAGACCTTTACAAAAAAAATCTACCAAAGTTGAATTATAACCAGAGCAGCTTGGAGAAGACTATTGAGAACAATTTGTCCATGTGTACAAAAAAAGTAATTTTTAAGTGATTACAATTTATTAAGCCTTTCTCATTCATTGGCCTTAATAATTTCACTTGTATTTAAGGATACCGATTTTTTTAGTCTAATATTTTCATCAAAATTTCTTAAATTAGTATTTATTACACATTCTGATATTTGTCTAGGTTTTTAAATACACTACGGACAACATTCTGTGAAAAATTTACACATTGGAGTGCATTAATACTCAATCATAAGAAAGTTTGAAAAACGAAACCTCTAAATATGGTCTCCCTTATTTCCATTAAAAAACCCCTTAAAATTATCATTAAACTATGGTCTTGAAAATTAGAAAACAATATGGTAGATATGTTGTCATGACAGTCTTACTGATATCTTGATGTGCATGAATGACTAAAAACAAATAATTACTTTGCATTACAAACATATTTAAACATTCAAAAAATGATGTTTAAAGTTATCAAAAGTACACCAATATGACACATGACAGTGGTTTTGTTTGCCTAAAATTACTACCAAATAAAGGATTTCTCCTAGGAAAAATGGCAAATTTTCAAATATGACCACCAAAATTCCCAAAACAACATTGATAAACTAACAAATTAAATCTAGACATTACCCAGAAAATGTTAGATATTGTCACAATATAGCATCTTTACAATGAAAATCCTAAGCTGTATTGCAAACATATCATTATCAGTTTGCTGTATTTCAGAACTTCAAATTTTCCCAATTCAAACGCAGAAGGTAGTTTTTAATAAAGTGCAACAAAATCACTGCATGATTTTATCTCATCTGACAACTTGGTCATTTAATAGCCTACTCTCTATAAAAATAAACATTATCTTATCTACCGCAATAATAAATGTATAATGTAATTATCAAGGCTATACATGTATTTGAAGTCTCATAGATGTTGAATGCTAAACAGGAGGTGCTTACCCTTCCAGAGCACCAAGCCTTGCTTCCGTGGTGAAAGTTCATGTTGTTTCCTGGTAGATCTGTACAGCTATATCCAAATGTTAAATAACTGCATGATTTTGAATGGCATAAATGTCTGTAAATCTACTGTGTTTTCATGATCTTTGTAATTCAATATCAAAATTGTTGAATTCTGCGAAGTTGTATAATGTCCACACATTAGTTTCTTATCCACTTCTCTTTCTAAATTGCAACTTTGTTCCTTCCTTAGGACAGGTATCACATGGTTCCAAGGCTTTTGATGTAATTTTTCCTAGAAATACAAAAATAAATTCCTTTCATAAATATCATTATTAACTAATCAACAACAAATAAAACAAATAAGTAAGACAAAATATTATCATAATGAGATCAGGGATTATAATATTCTCCACTTTTGACAAGCACTTGTTATGGTAAACAGTAAATGGTAAAAATGGTATACAGTGTGGTATACACATCTTACAATGAGTGGTCCATTAATATAAAATAAGCAGTTTAACAGAGCAATATCTTCCTTCAAGTTATTACCCAGTAGTGCGATAAAAATGTTGTACTTAAGGTATGTTCTACACGATTTTAAAATCAGTTTTTATCCTTATTTTCATTAATCTAATTTGGTCACAATACAACCTCTTAAGTGCCTCAATATTTGATCATGTAAGCAGCCCATGTAAGATTGTATTCCTAAAGCATGTTGTTTAAGCAAGGAAAATCAGATCTGTAAAGATTTATACGTTTACTGAAAATGTGGTAATTTTCATGTGGTGAAAATTTTCAGATTTCACAAATGGAAAAAAATAAGGTAAATTACCCCTCCTAAAAATTAGTGCAAGTCAATTTTCATATACACTTTGTTTCACAATAATGGACAAAATTGCAAAAAGTAACCATTTCAGAAAAGAGCCAATAGCACAAGTTTGTGAAAATACCACTCTCGAAAATAACCATGTTTACAGTATTACATTGATACCTATCCAATAAAAATGGTGTTTACTTGGTCGTCTTGTTTATCTGTCTGGTTGCTTAATGAAACCTCCATATGTAATGCTGATTATCCATGCTGGCCTACAAAAAACTAAAACAGACATTAGTTGAAATGGAAAAAAAGGAAATCATTTATCATAATACAAGTGAAATATTCTTGACTGAGAGAGCATTTTTGCTCTGCCTATAGTTAGCAATCTTGACTTTAAAGTTGAGACTTTATGTCTTAGTTTAAACCAACAACTGGTATTAATTGGCGATCTGCCGTCATAAATAATGATATATTTTTTACTATGGGCAAATATTTGTTACATCTATAGGTAACAGGTTTGTAATATCAAGTGAGACAATCTTGACTTTTGAAGTTGAGATGCTAGTCCCTGTCACTTGCACCTATTTATTTTAACTTTGGCTGTTACTGGAGATTTGTTATCCTTTAATTTCCACTGCTGTAAATATCCAATGACTTCCATATTTCTGCCTGCCAGGTCAATTCCGGAAAACATAATACCAACCAGACCCTCGTTGCATTATGTTTCCACTCAACGTTCACCCTAGCGTACGGTCCTTTGGGACAAGCCTGGTTCCTCGGGTCCCTGAAGAGGTGGTTATCCACGCTGGCCTACTAGAAAACAAAAGCATAGACATTATTGCAATCAGAAAAAGAAATGATTTACTATGACATAAGTGAATATATTCTTGACTGGATAAGCATTTTCTGCTATGCCGTTAGTTGAATTTGGATACAAGTGAAACAATCTTGACCAGAAGTAAAATGCATCCTGCCTGCACTTTCATATAAGGGCAACACCATAGTGTATGTCTGAAGTTAAAGCAACTACATGATCAGCCATCATGAGTCATGAGTTTATGATTGTAATGTCAAGTGAAATAATCTCGACTGTTGGTAAATTGTATTATCAAGTGAAATAATCTTGACTGTTGGTAAATTACTTCAAACTTGAGATGCTAGTTCCCTGGCAAGTGTATCTTTCAATTAACTTGGCCATTATTGGAATCTGCCATCATTTAATCTTCCCCTGCTGTGAATATCAAATGACTGACTTTCAGCTTGCCAGGTCAATTACAGAAAATATACCACATTATGAGATCCTTGATGCTTCATGTTTCTTCTCATCTTTTGGCCTCGTTAGTAGGGCCACATCTGGGTCCTTGAACTCCAATACATCCTTCATCATCTGAAAAACCATGAACTTGACATTAGCCAATGTCATAGAGAAAAAACATCACAGAACCAAGAAAACAAATCAAATAGACCACTGATTATTACATTCTCAACTTTTGACAATTGCTGGATATAGTGAAAAATGGTATGCAGTGCATGTTGTTTAAGAAATTTCAACTTTTCTTTCTTAAACTTGAACTGACAATTTATGTGTTACACTAAATTCAGGATTTTGACCTCTGTGACACCAAATTGATGATTGGCATTTCTTTTCTCAAACTTGAACTGACAATTTTTTGTAAGTTAGTGTAAGTTTTGCAACCACTTGGAAGCTAGCACCAACTTGCATATTGGCATTTCTTTTCTTGAACTGACTATTTATGTAGCACTGCTGGTGGAAATAAAACTTTTTATTACTGAAAATAATTTGTTCTACTAGATCTAGCTGAACAAGATTCTGCCAGACTGTCAGCATACTTCCATACCTGCAAAACATACCATCAATATACCTCCATACTAGCCAAACAGGATATTGTCCAATTACAACTGCCAATCTCTTGAAGATCCATGTAAAAGAAATCAATTACATTAGTGTATATCTATAGTACTCAATTGACCTCATGATCTTGTTTCACCTTGTACACAAACTTTCAAGGCCTTTGAAGGCAACTTGCAGACTCTCTTGTTCTTTAATGATGTTGATTTTGCAAATCTCAACTGCTGGTATTTGATTGAATGGGGTTCTAAGTCCCAGTCAAGAATATTTCACTTATATTTAGATGTTGCCAGCTATGGGTGAAGTGGGAGAAATGTTGACTTTTGCAATGAGCTCAGGGCAATGTGTAGAGAGGATTCTTTAATGTGCCACACATGCAGTGACATGGGGCATCAATTTATAAGGTCTCTTCTGAAATAGTCCAACTTTCATGTCTAAATGTCGAGTGCTTGGCTAAAGTTTGAGGTTATATGGAATTTGTTTCCAATATTTGATCATTTCAACAGAGTATGCACATATATTTTTAAATTATTTCACTTATTTGGCTTGTAATTATTTAAGTGCATGCAATATGAGTGTTATGATTGTACAGGTTAGGATTCATCAATTAGTCTGGTCTCAAGGTGTGTACTGCCGGTCTTTTCCTGGTCTCATGCAGTAGTTGATGTTGGATGTCTCCACTTCAGTTCTCATTTTTTACCATTTCAATGCATATTTTATCTTTTCAACAGTTTGATACCAACACCACTGATGAAGAATTGAATTCAGAAACCTCGACAGTGTCTTTTCAATTAACAGAGGTACATTGATGTGTATATATAGACCAAAATTATTTTAGCAGGTTTCTCAATGAGGGCAAAAATACCCTTTTACAAATAATGACATGAATGTTATGGGATATAAAGAAAAAGTGAAGTAAAAAAGTAGAAAAAGAATGCAGGATTAGCAAACAAGACATTTTAGTGTTTTAGTCTTGTGAATGTTATATGCAACTTTTGAATTTTTATAAAATCATGCAAAAAACTCAAAAATAACACATGGCAAATGTAAGTAATGGACTGTTTGCCATTATTTGATAATCAGTTACATTTGTATAATCCCGAAAATTTAATTTTGCAACACATCAATGATCCTGAGTTAAAATTCAAAACACTGTCAAGGTTTCTGAATCCATTTCTTTGTCAGAAGTATTGGGGTCAAACTGCGGAAAGGACAAAGCACAAAGGAAATTTAAACACCAAAAAGACCAAAAATCAGCCACCAAGAACAAACTACTATATGAAAGAAGGGGTGACAGGCAGCTATCTAAAACACACTTATTGAGACCATACTGATTGAATTTTATCCTTACTGAACAGCCATTTGACCCTCTTCTATATATATGATATGGTTACTTATCTGTGACATGGACATCATCATTTATAACATACTGTTGCTTCTGCTCTTGTTCACATCTACAAATATAACAAGCAAACTCAGTGAATTAGGATTCTCCATCTGTAGGCACTGTTTTGCGATTTGCTTTGCTGATAATTTGTGTAAGCAGATAGGTGAAAAAATGGCCATGAACTTTGATTTCTGGTTTAAATTTGAGGGTTATGTCACTGAAACTCCAAGCCATTGTCTGGTCATAAAGTCAAGTTATAACCATGCGAAGACATTTTTACATTATTTTCTAAATGAAACACAAAAATGTGCCACACATTTGTCTACCTAATTTCAATTTCAATATTGATTGATTGAATGAGTTTTTCTATTCAGTCAAGAATGTTCACTCACATCAAGACGTCACTAGCTATATGTGAACCTGTCTATCAAGGCCACATTAGGGAACCTGAGTAAGAGAGGTCTTTATAGGCAGGTGGCCCTTTTAATACAGGTTCATAACATAAATAATGAGCAATTGGGATAAAATTTTACTGGCCTTTAATGTAGCTGACCCTCTTAAATGACTTTAAAATTTCCAATTAGCTAAAGCATGCTGATGTTAAAGCAAGCAATATCAAATCTGTAAAGATGTATGTTTACTGTAAACATGGTAATGTTTATGTGATGGAAATTCTTACTGATTTCACAAATTGAAAAAAATGGGAAAATTAACCCATGCTAAAAGTTAGGTCAAATCAATTTTCATATATGCTTTGTTTCACAATAATGAACAAAATTGCAAAAAATAAAGATCCAACAACACAAATTTGTGAAAATACCACTTGCAAAAACTAGCCATGTTTACAGTATTACATTTATACCTATCCAATAAAATGGTCTTTCTTTGGTCATCTTGTTCATCTGTCTGTTTGCTGAATGAAACCTCCATATGTGAATGCTGATTATCCTTGCTGGCCTACTGAAAAACTAAACTAACACAGACATTAGGTAAATCCAAAAAATGAATTGATTTATCATGATATAAGTGAATATATTCTTGACTGGGTGAGCATTTCTGCTATGCCTATAACCAACACATTTGGGATACAAGTGAAATAATCTTGACTTTGAAAATTAAGATGCTGATACATCTATAGGTAATAGGATTGTAATACCGAGTGAAAGAATCTTGACCTTGAAATCGAGATGCTGATACATCTATAGGTAACAGGATTGTAATATCAAGTGAGAATCTTGACTTGAATTGAGATGCTAGTCCCTGTCACTTGCATTTATTTTAACTTTGGCTGTTACTGGAGATTTCATCTTTAATTTCCTCTGCTGTAAATATCCAATGACTTCCATATTTCTGCCTGCCAGGTCAATTCCGGAAAACATATACCAACCAGACCCTCGTTGCATTATGTTTCCACTCAACGTTCACCCTAGCGTACGGTCCTTTGGGACAAGCCTGGTTCCTCGGTTCCTGAAGAGGTGGTTATCCACGCTGGCCTACTAGAAAACAAAAGCATAGACATTATTGCAATCGAAAAAAGAAATGATTCATTATGATATAAGTGAATAAATTCTTGACTGGGTGAGCATTTCTGCTCTGCCGACAGTTAATAGAATTGGGATACAAGTGAAACAGTCTTGACCAGATCTAAAATACACCCAGCCTCTACTTTCATAAAAGGCAACACTATAGTGTATGCCTCAAGTTAAAGCAACTACTGCCTTTAATTGGAGATCTGCCATCATGAATCATGAGAATTATAATTGTAATATCAAGTGAAATAATCTTGACTGTTGGTAAATTACTTCAAACTTGAGATGCTAGTTCCCTGGAAAGTGCATCTATCAATTAACTTGGCCATTATTGGAAATCTGCCATCATTTAATCTTCCCCTGCTGTGAATATCAAATGACTGACTTTCAGCTTGCCAGGTCAATTACAGAAAATATACCACATTATGAGATCCTTGATGCTTCATGTTTCTTCTCATCTTTTGGCCTCGTTAGTAGGCTCACATCTGGGTCCTTGAAGTCCAAGACATCCTTCATCATCTGAAAATCCATGAACTTGACATTAGCCAATGTCATAGAGAAAAAGCATCACAGAACCAAGAAAACAAATCAGACCACTGATTATTACATTCTCAACTTTTGACAATTGCTTCATATAGTGAAAAATGGTATGTAGTGCATGTTGTTTAAGAAATTTCTATTTTTATCACCCCACACATCTTACAATGAGTAGTCCATAACTATATAAAATAGACCTCTTTTGTTAAACAGTGCAGAGTAGTGTATAGTCATTTAGCATTAGTGCAAAAAAGTATGTTCTGTAAAATCTGTAAAGATTTATGTTTACTGTAAACATGGTAATTTTTATGTGGTGGAAATTCTCGCTGATTTCACAAATTGAAAAAAATGGGAAAATTAACCCATGCTAAAAGTTAGGTCAAGTCAATTTTCATATATGATTTGTTTCACAATAATGAACTAAATTGCAAAAAATTAAGATCCAACAACACAAATTTGTGAAAATACCACTTGCAAAAACTAGCCATGTTTACAGTATTACATTTATACCTATCCAATAAAATGGTCTTTCTTTGGTCATCTTGTTCATCTGTCTGTTTGCTGAATGAAACCTCCATATGTGAATGCTGATTATCCTTGCTGGCCTACTGAAAAACTAAACTAACACAGACATTAGGTGAAATCCAAAAAATGAATTGATTTATCATGATATAAGTGAATATATTCTTGACTGGGTGAGCATTTCTGTTATGCCTATAACCAACACATTTGGGATACAAGTGAAATAATCTTGACTTTGAAAATTAAGATGCTGATACATCTATAGGTAATAGGATTGTAATACCGAGTGAAAGAATCTTGACCTTGAAAATCGAGATGCTGATACATCTATAGGTAACAGGATTTTAATACCGAGTGAAAGAATCTTGACCTTGAAAATTGAGATGCTAGTTACTTGTCAATTGCATCTATTTTAACTTTGGCTGCTATTGGAGATTTCTCATCATTCAATTTCCTCTGCTGTAAATATCCAATGACTTCCATATTTCTGCCTGCCAGGTCAATATCCGGGAAACATAATACCAACCAGACCCTCGTTGCATTATGTTCCCACTCAACGTTCACCCTAGCGTACGGTCATTTGGGACAAGCCTGGTTCCTCGAGTTCCTGAAGAGGTGGTTATCCACGCTGGCCTACTAGAAAACAAAAGCATAGACATTATTTGCAATCGAAAAAAGAAATGATTCATTATGATATAAGTGAATAAATTCTTGACTGGGTGAGCATTTCTGCTCTGCCGACAGTTAATAGAATTGGGATACAAGTGAAACAGTCTTGACCAGATCTAAAATACACCCAGCCTCTACTTTCATAAAAGGCAACACTATAGTGTATGCCTCAAGTTAAAGCAACTACTGCCTTTAATTGGAGATCTGCCATCATGAATCATGAGAATTATAATTGTAATATCAGTGAAATAATCTTGACTGTTGGTAAATTACTTCAAACTTGAGATGCTAGTTCCCTGGAAAGTGCATCTATCAATTAACTTGGCCATTATTGGAAATCTGCCATCATTTAATCTTCCCCTGCTGTGAATATCAAATGACTGACTTTCAGCTTGCCAGGTCAATTACAGAAAATATACCACATTATGAGATCCTCGATGCTTCATGTTTCTTCTCATCTTTTGGCCTCGTTAGTAGGCTCACATCTGGGTCCTTGAAGTCCAATACATCCTTCATCATCTGAAAATCCATGAACTTGACATTAGCCAATGTCATAGAGAAAAAGCATCACAGAACCAAGAAACAAATCAGACCACTGATTATTACATTCTCAACTTTTGACAATTGCTGGATATAGTGAAAAATGGTATGTAGTGCATGTTGTTTAAGAAATTTCTATTTTTATCACCCCACACATCTTACAATGAGTAGTCCATAACTATATAAAATAGACCTCTTTTGTTAAACAGTGCAGAGTATTGTATAGTCATTTAGCATTAGTGCAAAAAAGTATGTTCTGTAAAATCTGTAAAGATTTATGTTTACTGTAAACATGGTAATTTTTATGTGGTGGAAATTCTCGCTGATTTCACAAATTGAAAAAAATGGGAAAATTAACCCATGCTAAAAGTTAGGTCAAGTCAATTTTCATATATGATTTGTTTTCACAATAATGAACTAAATTGCAAAAAATTAAGATCTAACAACACAAATTTGTGAAAATACCACTTGCAAAAACTAGCCATGTTTACAGTATTACATTTATACCTATCCAATAAAATGGTCTTTCTTTGGTCATCTTGTTCATCTGTCTGTTTGCTGAATGAAACCTCCATATGTGAATGCTGATTATCCTTGCTGGCCTACTGAAAAACTAAACTAACACAGACATTAGGTGAAATCCAAAAAATGAATTGATTTATCATGATAAGTGAATATATTCTTGACTGGGTGAGCATTTCTGCTATGCCTATAACCAACACATTTGGGATACAAGTGAAATAATCTTGACTTTGAAAATTAAGATGCTGATACATCTATAGGTAATAGGATTGTAATACCGAGTGAAAGAATCTTGACCTTGAAAATTGAGATGCTAGTTACTTGTCAATTGCATCTATTTTAACTTTGGCTGCTATTGGAGATTTCTCATCATTCAATTTCCTCTGCTGTAAATATCCAATGACTTCCATATTTCTGCCTGCCAGGTCAATATCCGGGAAACATAATACCAACCAGACCCTCGTTGCATTATGTTCCCACTCAACGTTCACCCTAGCGTACGGTCATTTGGGACAAGCCTGGTTCCTCGAGTTCCTGAAGAGGTGGTTATCCACGCTGGCCTACTAGAAAACAAAAGCATAGACATTAATTGCAATCGAAAAAAGAAATGATTCATTATGATATAAGTGAATAAATTCTTGACTGGGTGAGCATTTCTGCTCTGCCGACAGTTAATAGAATTGGGATACAAGTGAAACAGTCTTGACCAGATCTAAAATACACCCAGCCTCTACTTTCATAAAAGGCAACACTATAGTGTATGCCTCAAGTTAAAGCAACTACTGCCTTTAATTGGAGATCTGCCATCATGAATCATGAGAATTATAATTGTAATATCAAGTGAAATAATCTTGACTGTTGGTAAATTACTTCAAACTTGAGATGCTAGTTCCCTGGAAAGTGCATCTATCAATTAACTTGGCCATTATTGGAAATCTGCCATCATTTAATCTTCCCCTGCTGTGAATATCAAATGACTGACTTTCAGCTTGCCAGGTCAATTACAGAAAATATACCACATTATGAGATCCTCGATGCTTCATGTTTCTTCTCATCTTTTGGCCTCGTTAGTAGGCTCACATCTGGGTCCTTGAAGTCCAATACATCCTTCATCATCTGAAAATCCATGAACTTGACATTAGCCAATGTCATAGAGAAAAAGCATCACAGAACCAAGAAAACAAATCAGACCACTGATTATTACATTCTCAACTTTTGACAATTGCTGGATATAGTGAAAAATGGTATGTAGTGCATGTTGTTTAAGAAATTTCTATTTTTATCACCCCACACATCTTACAATGAGTAGTCCATAACTATATAAAATAGACCTCTTTTGTTAAACAGTGCAGAGTATTGTATAGTCATTTAGCATTAGTGCAAAAAAGTATGTTCTGTAAAATCTGTAAAGATTTATGTTTACTGTAAACATGGTAATTTTTATGTGGTGGAAATTCTCGCTGATTTCACAAATTGAAAAAAATGGGAAAATTAACCCATGCTAAAAGTTAGGTCAAGTCAATTTTCATATATGATTTGTTTCACAATAATGAACTAAATTGCAAAAATTAAGATCTAACAACACAAATTTGTGAAAATACCACTTGCAAAAACTAGCCATGTTTACAGTATTACATTTATACCTATCCAATAAAATGGTCTTTCTTTGGTCATCTTGTTCATCTGTCTGTTTGCTGAATGAAACCTCCATATGTGAATGCTGATTATCCTTGCTGGCCTACTGAAAAACTAAACTAACACAGACATTAGGTGAAATCCAAAAAATGAATTGATTTATCATGATATAAGTGAATATATTCTTGACTGGGTGAGCATTTCTGTTATGCCTATAACCAACACATTTGGGATACAAGTGAAATAATCTTGACTTTGAAAATTAAGATGCTGATACATCTATAGGTAATAGGATTGTAATACCGAGTGAAAGAATCTTGACCTTGAAAATCGAGATGCTAGTTACTTGTCAATTGCATCTATTTTAACTTTGGCTGCTATTGGAGATTTCTCATCATTCAATTTCCTCTGCTGTAAATATCCAATGACTTCCATATTTCTGCCTGCCAGGTCAATATCCGGGAAACATAATACCAACCAGACCCTCGTTGCATTATGTTCCCACTCAACGTTCACCCTAGCGTACGGTCATTTGGGACAAGCCTGGTTCCTCGAGTTCCTGAAGAGGTGGTTATCCACGCTGGCCTACTAGAAAACAAAAGCATAGACATTAATTGCAATCGAAAAAAGAAATGATTCATTATGATATAAGTGAATAAATTCTTGACTGGGTGAGCATTTCTGCTCTGCCGACAGTTAATAGAATTGGGATACAAGTGAAACAGTCTTGACCAGATCTAAAATACACCCAGCCTCTACTTTCATAAAAGGCAACACTATAGTGTATGCCTCAAGTTAAAGCAACTACTGCCTTTAATTGGAGATCTGCCATCATGAATCATGAGAATTATAATTGTAATATCAAGTGAAATAATCTTGACTGTTGGTAAATTACTTCAAACTTGAGATGCTAGTTCCCTGGAAAGTGCATCTATCAATTAACTTGGCCATTATTGGAAATCTGCCATCATTTAATCTTCCCCTGCTGTGAATATCAAATGACTGACTTTCAGCTTGCCAGGTCAATTAAAAATATACCACATTATGAGATCCTCGATGCTTCATGTTTCTTCTCATCTTTTGGCCTCGTTAGTAGGCTCACATCTGGGTCCTTGAAGTCCAATACATCCTTCATCATCTGAAAATCCATGAACTTGACATTAGCCAATGTCATAGAGAAAAAGCATCACAGAACCAAGAAAACAAATCAGACCACTGATTATTACATTCTCAACTTTTGACAATTGCTGGATATAGTGAAAAATGGTATGTAAGAAATTTCTATTTTTATCACCCCACACATCTTACAATGAGTAGTCCATAACTATATAAAATAGACCTCTTTTGTTAAACAGTGCAGAGTATTGTATAGTCATTTAGCATTAGTGCAAAAAAGTATGTTCTGTAAAATCTGTAAAGATTTATGTTTACTGTAAACATGGTAATTTTTATGTGGTGGAAATTCTCGCTGATTTCACAAATTGAAAAAAATGGGAAAATTAACCCATGCTAAAAGTTAGGTCAAGTCAATTTTCATATATGATTTGTTTCACAATAATGAACTAAATTGCAAAAAATTAAGATCTAACAACACAAATTTGTGAAAATACCACTTGCAAAAACTAGCCATGTTTACAGTATTACATTTATACCTATCCAATAAAATGGTCTTTCTTTGGTCATCTTGTTCATCTGTCTGTTTGCTGAATGAAACCTCCATATGTGAATGCTGATTATCCTTGCTGGCCTACTGAAAAACTAAACTAACACAGACATTAGGTGAAATCCAAAAATGAATTGATTTATCATGATATAAGTGAATATATTCTTGACTGGGTGAGCATTTCTGCTATGCCTATAACCAACACATTTGGGATACAAGTGAAATAATCTTGACTTTGAAAATTAAGATGCTGATACATCTATAGGTAATAGGATTGTAATACCGAGTGAAAGAATCTTGACCTTGAAAATTGAGATGCTAGTTACTTGTCAATTGCATCTATTTTAACTTTGGCTGCTATTGGAGATTTCTCATCATTCAATTTCCTCTGCTGTAAATATCCAATGACTTCCATATTTCTGCCTGCCAGGTCAATATCCGGGAAACATAATACCAACCAGACCCTCGTTGCATTATGTTCCCACTCAACGTTCACCCTAGCGTACGGTCATTTGGGACAAGCCTGGTTCCTCGAGTTCCTGAAGAGGTGGTTATCCACGCTGGCCTACTAGAAAACAAAAGCATAGACATTAATTGCAATCGAAAAAAGAAATGATTCATTATGATATAAGTGAATAAATTCTTGACTGGGTGAGCATTTCTGCTCTGCCGACAGTTAATAGAATTGGGATACAAGTGAAACAGTCTTGACCAGATCTAAAATACACCCAGCCTCTACTTTCATAAAAGGCAACACTATAGTGTATGCCTCAAGTTAAAGCAACTACTGCCTTTAATTGGAGATCTGCCATCATGAATCATGAGAATTATAATTGTAATATCAAGTGAAATAATCTTGACTGTTGGTAAATTACTTCAAACTTGAGATGCTAGTTCCCTGGAAAGTGCATCTATCAATTAACTTGGCCATTATTGGAAATCTGCCATCATTTAATCTTCCCCTGCTGTGAATATCAAATGACTGACTTTCAGCTTGCCAGGTCAATTACAGAAAATATACCACATTATGAGATCCTCGATGCTTCATGTTTCTTCTCATCTTTTGGCCTCGTTAGTAGGCTCACATCTGGGTCCTTGAAGTCCAATACATCCTTCATCATCTGAAAATCCATGAACTTGACATTAGCCAATGTCATAGAGAAAAAGCATCACAGAACCAAGAAAACAAATCAGACCACTGATTATTACATTCTCAACTTTTGACAATTGCTGGATATAGTGAAAAATGGTATGTAGTGCATGTTGTTTAAGAAATTTCTATTTTTATCACCCCACACATCTTACAATGAGTAGTCCATAACTATATAAAATAGACCTCTTTTGTTAAACAGTGCAGAGTATTGTATAGTCATTTAGCATTAGTGCAAAAAAGTATGTTCTGTAAAATCTGTAAAGATTTATGTTTACTGTAAACATGGTAATTTTTATGTGGTGGAAATTCTCGCTGATTTCACAAATTGAAAAAAATGGGAAAATTAACCCATGCTAAAAGTTAGGTCAAGTCAATTTTCATATATGATTTGTTTCACAATAATGAACTAAATTGCAAAAAATTAAGATCTAACAACACAAATTTGTGAAAATACCACTTGCAAAAACTAGCCATGTTTACAGTATTACATTTATACCTATCCAATAAAATGGTCTTTCTTTGGTCATCTTGTTCATCTGTCTGTTTGCTGAATGAAACCTCCATATGTGAATGCTGATTATCCTTGCTGGCCTACTGAAAAACTAAACTAACACAGACATTAGGTGAAATCCAAAAAATGAATTGATTTATCATGATATAAGTGAATATATTCTTGACTGGGTGAGCATTTCTGCTATGCCTATAACCAACACATTTGGGATACAAGTGAAATAATCTTGACTTTGAAAATTAAGATGCTGATACATCTATAGGTAATAGGATTGTAATACCGAGTGAAAGAATCTTGACCTTGAAAATTGAGATGCTAGTTACTTGTCAATTGCATCTATTTTAACTTTGGCTGCTATTGGAGATTTCTCATCATTCAATTTCCTCTGCTGTAAATATCCAATGACTTCCATATTTCTGCCTGCCAGGTCAATATCCGGGAAACATAATACCAACCAGACCCTCGTTGCATTATGTTCCCACTCAACGTTCACCCTAGCGTACGGTCATTTGGGACAAGCCTGGTTCCTCGAGTTCCTGAAGAGGTGGTTATCCACGCTGGCCTACTAGAAAACAAAAGCATAGACATTAATTGCAATCGAAAAAGAAATGATTCATTATGATATAAGTGAATAAATTCTTGACTGGGTGAGCATTTCTGCTCTGCCGACAGTTAATAGAATTGGGATACAAGTGAAACAGTCTTGACCAGATCTAAAATACACCCAGCCTCTACTTTCATAAAAGGCAACACTATAGTGTATGCCTCAAGTTAAAGCAACTACTGCCTTTAATTGGAGATCTGCCATCATGAATCATGAGAATTATAATTGTAATATCAAGTGAAATAATCTTGACTGTTGGTAAATTACTTCAAACTTGAGATGCTAGTTCCCTGGAAAGTGCATCTATCAATTAACTTGGCCATTATTGGAAATCTGCCATCATTTAATCTTTCCCTGCTGTGAATATCAAATGACTGACTTTCAGCTTGCCAGGTCAATTACAGAAAATATACCACATTATGAGATCCTTGATGCTTCATGTTTCTTCTCATCTTTTGGCCTCGTTAGTAGGCTCACATCTGGGTCCTTGAAGTCCAATACATCCTTCATCATCTGAAAATCCATGAACTTGACATTAGCCAATGTCATAGAGAAAAAGCATCACAGAACCAAGAAAACAAATCAGACCACTGATTATTACATTCTCAACTTTTGTCAATTGCTGGATATAGTGAAAAATGGTATGTAGTGCATGTTGTTTAAGAAATTTCTATTTTTATCACCCCACACATCTTACAATGAGTAGTCCATAACTATATAAAATAGACCTCTTTTGTTAAACAGTGCAGAGTATTGTATAGTCATTTAGCATTAGTGCAAAAAAGTATGTTCTGTAAAATCTGTAAAGATTTATGTTTACTGTAAACATGGTAATTTTTATGTGGTGGAAATTCTCGCTGATTTCACAAATTGAAAAAAATGGGAAAATTAACCCATGCTAAAAGTTAGGTCAAGTCAATTTTCATATATGATTTGTTTCACAATAATGAACTAAATTGCAAAAAATTAAGATCTAACAACACAAATTTGTGAAAATACCACTTGCAAAAACTAGCCATGTTTACAGTATTACATTTATACCTATCCAATAAAATGGTCTTTCTTTGGTCATCTTGTTCATCTGTCTGTTTGCTGAATGAAACCTCCATATGTGAATGCCGATTATCCTTGCTGGCCTACTGAAAAACTAAACTAACACAGACATTAGGTGAAATCCAAAAAATGAATTGATTTATCATGATATAAGTGAATATATTCTTGACTGGGTGAGCATTTCTGCTATGCCTATAACCAACACATTTGGGATACAAGTGAAATAATCTTGACTTTGAAAATTAAGATGCTGATACATCTATAGGTAATAGGATTGTAATACCGAGTGAAAGAATCTTGACCTTGAAAATTGAGATGCTAGTTACTTGTCAATTGCATCTATTTTAACTTTGGCTGCTATTGGAGATTTCTCATCATTCAATTTCCTCTGCTGTAAATATCCAATGACTTCCATATTTCTGCCTGCCAGGTCAATATCCGGGAAACATAATACCAACCAGACCCTCGTTGCATTATGTTCCCACTCAACGTTCACCCTAGCGTACGGTCATTTGGGACAAGCCTGGTTCCTCGAGTTCCTGAAGAGGTGGTTATCCACGCTGGCCTACTAGAAAACAAAAGCATAGACATTAATTGCAATCGAAAAAAGAAATGATTCATTATGATATAAGTGAATAAATTCTTGACTGGGTGAGCATTTCTGCTCTGCCGACAGTTAATAGAATTGGGATACAAGTGAAACAGTCTTGACCAGATCTAAAATACACCCAGCCTCTACTTTCATAAAAGGCAACACTATAGTGTATGCCTCAAGTTAAAGCAACTACTGCCTTTAATTGGAGATCTGCCATCATGAATCATGAGAATTATAATTGTAATATCAAGTGAAATAATCTTGACTGTTGGTAAATTACTTCAAACTTGAGATGCTAGTTCCCTGGAAAGTGCATCTATCAATTAACTTGGCCATTATTGGAAATCTGCCATCATTTAATCTTTCCCTGCTGTGAATATCAAATGACTGACTTTCAGCTTGCCAGGTCAATTACAGAAAATATACCACATTATGAGATCCTTGATGCTTCATGTTTCTTCTCATCTTTTGGCCTCGTTAGTAGGCTCACATCTGGGTCCTTGAAGTCCAATACATCCTTCATCATCTGAAAATCCATGAACTTGACATTAGCCAATGTCATAGAGAAAAAGCATCACAGAACCAAGAAAACAAATCAGACCACTGATTATTACATTCTCAACTTTTGTCAATTGCTGGATATAGTGAAAAATGGTATGTAGTGCATGTTGTTTAAGAAATTTCTATTTTTATCACCCCACACATCTTACAATGAGTAGTCCATATCTATATAGATGTCTTTTGTTTAACAGTGCAGAATATTGTGTAGTCATTTACCATTAGTGCCAAAAAGTAAGTATGTTCTAAAAAGTGTAACAAAGTTTTTTTCCATCCGCATTTCTATTCAACCGTTAATTTAGCATAAACATTTTGATGTTTTCTCACATGTTAAGTTTTAATTATAACTTAACTATAACAAGACAGCAATATGCTTCATTCTAGCTCATCAAAGCTCCTATTGTAGTTGTCTTGGAAGAATTATTTTAAAATAATTTCCACAAATACAGGGCCAACAGCTAAGATATCCTCCACTATTCCAGAACTGACCATCTTCATATGAATGGAGTAAAATTTACTGAAACAATACAACTAATCTGGTTGTATGGTCCAAGCTAAATCAAGGTAATAATGACAAAAATCAAAATACCATAGCAAACTATTGCAAAGGTAGGTAGATTGATTTAGTTGGTTTGTTGGAAGTTCGCCATTTAACCCAGTGGGTTTCCAATAGCTCAGGAGTGGAGTGGTCCCTCAATTGGTTAGTATTCTTGAATACATTGGTTTTTCAAGATAATAAGACAACAAGAGGCCCAATAGGGCCTGTACCGCTCACCTGGGCCGTTTACAGCACAAAAAACACAATAAATACTACATTTAAGGAGCAATAACTCTGATGTGGATATTTAGATATTTACCGTAATCCTTCTATATATTCGGACCCTCTATGTTTTCGGACACCCCAATTTTGAAATTTCAATAATTTTCAAATTTCCTCTAATTTCGGACGGCATTTTTTTGCCTCTAAATCCGGACGCGATTTTGTTGGAATTCACCCGTAACAAGCAATACATATTGCTTATAATAATATTGAATAAAAACAAGAAGAAATGTTGTTGTTTTGTTGTTATTTACATTAGAATTTGCTATTTTTATGTGTTTGTTGCGTTGTGTATTTGCGTGATGGAGTCATGATTGTAACTTTGAGGACAAGTATTTTACGATGTATTGACGTTTTTAATGTAAGCTGAATATAGCCATACCTGTATTAAGTGTTTTAATATTCTTTGAAAGTGAAAGTTGATTGAAATTAAAAATCGTGGGTAAGAAACATCGTACGAGACCAGAAGTTCTGTCGGCACACAAATCCAACATCAAAGACATTTTTTCAGGAAGTGACGTTATCAATGAATTTCATTGGATGAGAAACTTGTGGAATCCCTTCTGATTCAGTGCATGTCAACTATGGGAATTCCCGATCCTCTGATACTTTCATTTGTCTAAAAACGGAAAGATGGACATTACGATGTATTTATTGTTTTTCCTAAGATTAAAATTGTCTGAAACGTGAGTTAAAACAATGTATTTGTAAACTATTGTGTTCTGTGAGTGATAACATCGATTTTTAAACAAAAGCTATATTGATCACGGCGAACCCCATTCACACATGTCCTGGTTCTTAATCGTACAAAATGTGGAATTTCTTGACTAAAAAATATTCTTGACCATTATTAATTATAAAAATTTTGACCGTAGACAGTGACAGAAGACGAAGTGGGTAACGGTGAACCTCAAACGGTGGGAACTACTGACAAAAATCACGCGATTTGCTTACAAAAAATGGCGTCCTTCGATGTGTATTACACATTGGATCATGATTATTGGTCAACAAACACTTCAAAAAACGACTTTTTTTGTGAAATAAACAACACAAAAGGTAATTTCAACATGAACTTTATTTGAAAATTGATATTATAGATGATATTCATGTGCGTATCGTCGTTGATAGTGTCTTACATTACCGGGAGGGCAGCGAGACATATTATCGGCTCCTAAATATCGGACAACTCTAAATATTCGGACACCCCCATTTTTCCAAGTGTATAATTTTCATATTTCCTCTAAATTCCCGGACACTTGAAAATGAAATTATTAAAATTCGTCCAAATACATAGAAGGATTACGGTATGAAACTTGCTACTTGCATCTGTGACCTTGACCTTCGAACCAATGACTATAATCTATATATTAAAATAATCATTGCACCAATTCTAAAAATATTCTATTATACATGCCTATACAAAAGTTCATAGTTTTCGAGATAATGAACCTTTTTGGTATTGATTTGCAAATGTGACCTTGACCTTTTGACACATGACCTTTTTCTATACATCAAAATGATCGTTGTCTCAATACCTACAACATTCTAATATACATGCCTATACAAAAAGTTCATAGTTTTCAAGATAATGAACCATTTCAGTATTCTTTCGCATCTGTGCCCTTGACCTTTGAACCAATGTCCTTAATCTATATATCAAAATGATCGTTACATCAATACTTACAATATTCCAATATACATGCCTATACAAAAAGTTAATAGTTTTCAAGATAATGAACCATTTCAGTATTCTTTTACATCTGTGACCTTGACCTTTGAACCAATGACCTTAATCTATATATCAAAATGATTGTTACATCAATACTTACAATATTCCAATATACATGCCTATACAAAAAGTTTATAGTTTTCAAGATAATGAACCATTTTGGTATTGACTTGCTACTGTGACCTTGACCTTTAGACCCATGACCTTTTTCTATACATGAAAATTATCGTTGTATCAATACCTACAATATTCTAATATACATGCCTATACAAAAAGTTCATAGTTTTCAAGATAATGAAACATTTCAGTATTCTTTCGCATCTGTGACCTTGACCTTTGGACCCATGACCTTTTTCTATACATCATAATGATCGTTGTATCAATACCTACAATATTCTCATATATATTCTTATACAAAAAGTTCATAGTTTTCAAGATAATGAACCATTTAAGTTTTCTTTCGCATCTGTGACCTTGACCTTTGAACTAATGACCTTAATCTATATATCAAAATGATCGTTACATCAATACCAACAACATTCCAATATACATGCCTATACAAAAAGTTCATAGTTTTCAAGATAATGAACCATTTCAGTATTCTTTCGCATCTGTGACCTTGACCTTTGAACCAATGACCTTAATCTATATATCAAAATGATCGTTACATCAATACCAACAATATTCCAATATAGATGTCTATACAAAAAATTTATAGTTTTCGAGATAATGAATACTATTAGAAAAGTAAAAAATTAGGTCATGACCTTCATAATTGACCTTGACACCATTTTGAAGGTAATTACAAGAATATGTCAAAACTGAAAACCCCATGTCATTATCTGGTCATATAGTCAAGTTATAGCAATTTAAAAATATTTTACGATTTTTTCAAAATTAAACGCAAAAACGCGTAACCTATTTTTAAACCAAATTTTATGAAATGAACAAACTTAAAGGTTAAGACTATGTAGAATCCAAATATCACATCAGTTTTTGCCTCCAATGAGTGGTTCAACAGAAGAAGATTTTTTTAGGTTTTGTCTATTTTTAGTAACAGCGGCCATCTTGGATATTCGATCGCCATGATTTGAACAAACTATAGTTAGACTCTGTCAAGGACCTTCCATGGCAAATTTGGTTTCAGTTGGCCCAGTAGTTTCGGAGGAGAAGATTAAAGTTTACTGACGCACGCACGGATGCACGCCTCGCCATGCCATAAGCTCACATGGCCTTTGGCCAGGTGAGCTAAAAATAAACAATGGCCTTATCTCTAAGCAAGCAAAATTAAATCTGTTGATATTAATAACTTATGTAAATTGCATTTATACCTATCCAATAAAATGGTGCTACACCGTCATCTTGTTCATCTGCCTGGTTGCAAAATGAAACCTCAATGTATGTGTACAAAACTGAATGCTGATCTTCTCTCCATGAATTGCTGACAAATGTTGAATTTTCCCTCTATACATGCCCAAACATAACTCCTAATATACCTCCATACCTGCTACACAATGTCAGTATACCTCAATACCTGCGAGGCAAGATATTGGTCCAATTCAACACCTGTTTTAACCCAAACTCCTACTAAAAGAAATTGGCTACATTAGTGTATCTATATAAGTCACCTGAACTATGCGCCCTGGATGATAAAGGTGGGGTGGGATGGGGGTTGGTTGGTTAAGTTACTATGTTATTCATCTCTTTGTTACTACTCAGGATTTCAACCACTCTGGCACCAACTTTTCTTTCTTAAACTAACTGACAATTTATGTGTTACACTAAATTCAGGATTTCGACCCCTGTGACACCAACTTGATGATTGGCATTTCTTTTCTCAAACTTGAACTGACAATTTTTTGTAAGTTAGTGTAAGTTTTGTGTTACACTAAACTAAGGATTTCAACCACTTGGTAGCTAGCACCAACTTGCTTATTGGCATTTCTTTTCTTGAACTGACAATTTATGTTACACTGCGGGTGGAAATAAAACTTTTTATTACTGAAAATAATTTGTGCTACTAGATCTAGCTGAACAAGATTCTGCCAGACTGTCAGCATACTTCCATACCTGCAAAACATACCATCAATATACCTCCTTACTAGCCAAACAAGATATTGGTCCAATTACAACTGCCAATCTCTTGAAGATCCATGTAAAAGAAATCAATGACATTAGTGTATATCTATAGTACTCAATTGACCTCATGATCTTGTTTCACCTTGTACACAAACTTTCAAGGCCTTTGAAGGCAACTTGCAGACCCTTGTTCTTTAATGATGTTAATTTTGCAAATCTCAACTGCTGGTATTTGATTGAATGGGGTTCTAAGTCCCAGTCAAGAATATTTCACTTATATTTAGATGTTGCCAGCTATGGGTGAAGTGGGAGAAATGTTGACTTTTGCAATGAGCTCAGGGCAATGTGTAGAGAGGATTCTTCAATGTGCCACACAAGCAGTGACATTGGGCATCAATTTATAAGGTCTCTTCTGAAATAGTCCCGACTTTCATGTCTAAATGTCGAGTGCTTGGCTAAAGTTTGAGGTTATGTGGAATTTGTTTCCAATATTTGATCATTTCAACAGAGCATGCACATATATTTTTAGATTATTTCACTTATTAGGTTTGTAATTATTTGTTTAAGTGCATGCAATATGAGAGTGTGTAATGATTGTACAGGTTAGGATTCATCAATTAGTCTGGTCTCAAGGTGTGTACTGCCGGTCTTTTCCTGGTCTCATGCAGTAGTTGATGTTGGATGTCTCCACTTCAGTTCTCATTTCTTACATTTTCAATGCAGTATTTTATCTTTTCAACAGTTTGATCCAAACACCACTGATGAAGAATTGAATTCAGAAACCTCGACAGTGTCTTTTCAATTAACAGAGGTACATTGATGTATATATATAGACCAAAATTATTTTAGCAGGTTTCTCAATGAGGGCAAAAATACCCCTTTACAAATAATGACATGAATGTTATGGGATATAAAAAAAGAGTGAAGTAAAAAAGTAGAAAAAGCATGCAGGATTAGCAAACAAGACATTTTAGTGTTTTAGTCTTGTGAATGTTATATGCAACTTTTGAATTTTTATAAAATCATGCATAAAAACTCAAAAATGTAAGTATGGACTGTTTGCCATTATTTGATAATCAGTAACATTTGTGTAATCCCGAAAATTTAATTTTGCAACACATCAATGATCCTGAGTTAAAATTCAAAACACTGTCAAGGTTTCTGAATCCATTTCTTTGTCAGAAGTATTGGGGTCAAACTGCGGAAAGGACAAAGCACAACGGAAATTTAAACACCAAAAAGACCAAAAATCAGCCACCAAGAACAAACTACTATATGAAAGAAGGGGTGATAGGCAGCTATCTAAAACACACTTATTGAGACCATACTGATTGAATTTTATCCTTACTGAACAGCCATTTGACCCTCTTCTATATATATTGATATGGTTACTTATCTGTGACATGGACATCATCATTTATAACATACTGTTGCTTCTGCTCTTGTTCACATCTACAAATATAACAAGCAAACTCAGTGAATTAGGATTCTCCATCTGTAGGCACTGTTTTGCGATTTGCTTTGCTGATAATTTGTGTAAGCAGATAGGTGAAAAAATGGCCATGAACTTTGATTTCTGGTTTAAATTTGAGGGTTATGTCACTGAATACTCCAAGCCATTGTCTGGTCATAAAGTCAAGTTATAACCATGCGAAGACATTTTTACATTATTTTCTAAATGAAACACAAAAATGTGCCACACATTTGTCTACCTAATTTCAATTTCAATATTGATTGATTGAATGAGTTTTTCTATCCCAGTCAAGAATGTTCACTCACATCAAGACGTCACTTATATAGCTATATGTGAACCTGTCTATCAAGACCACATTAGGGAACCTGAGTAAGAGAGGTCTTTATGGGCAGGTGGCCCTTTTAATACAGGTTCAAATAACATAAATAATGAGCAATTGGGATAAAATTTTACTGGCCTTTAATGTAGCTGACCCTCTTTAATGACTTTAAAATTTCCAATTAGCTAAAGCATGCTGATGTTAAAGCAAGCAATATCAAATCTGTAAAGATTTATGTTTACTGTAAACATGGTAATGTTTATGTGGTGGAAATTCTTACTGATTTCACAAATTGAAAAAAATGGGAAAATTAACCCATGCTAAAAGTTAGGTCAAATCAATTTTCATATATGCTTTGTTTCACAATAATGAACAAAATTGCAAAAAATAAAGATCCAACAACACAAATTTGTGAACATACCACTTGCAAAAACTAGCCATGTTTACAGTATTACATTTATACCTATCCAATAAAATGGTGTTTCATTGGTCATCTTGTTCATCTGCCTGTTTGCTGAATGAAACCTCCATATGTGAATGCTGATTATCCTTGCTGGCCTACTGAAAAACTAAACTAACACAGACATTAGGTGAAATCAAAAAAATGAATTGATTTATCATGATATAAGTGAATATATTCTTGACTAGGTGAGCATTTCTGCTATGCCTATAACCAACACATTTGGGATACAAGTGAAATAATCTTGACTTTGAAAATTGAGATGCTGATACATCTATTGGTAACAGGATTGTAATACGGAGTGAAAGAATCTTGACCTTGAAAATTGAGATCCTGATACATCTATAGGTAACAGGATTGTAATACCAATTGAAATAATCTTGACTTTTAAAATTGAGATGCTAGTTACTTGTCAATTGCATCTATTTTAACTTTGGCTGCTATTGGAGATTTCTCATCATTCAATTTCCTCTGCTGTAAATATCCAATGACTTCCATATTTCTGCCTGCCAGGTCAATATCCGGGAAACATAATACCAACCAGACCCTCGCTGCATTATGTTCCCACTCAACGTTCACCCTAGCGTACGGTCCTTTGGGACAAGCCTGGTTCCTCGAGTTCCTGAAGAGGTGGGTATCCACGCTGGCCTACTAGAAAACAAAAGCATAGACATTAATTGCAATCGAAAAAAGAAATGATTCATTATGATATAAGTGAATAAATTCTTGACTGGGTGAGCATTTCTGCTCTGCCTACAGTTAATAAAATTGGGATACAAGTGAAACAGTCTTGATCAGATCTAAAATACACCCAGCCTGCACTTTCATATAAGGGCAACACTATAGTGTATGCCTCAAGTTAAAGTAACTACTGCCCACAATTGGAGACCTGCCATTATGAATCATGAGAATTATAATTGTAATATCAAGTGAAATAATCTTGACTGTTGGTAAATTAATCCATCATGAATCATGAGAATTATGATTGCTATATCAAGTGAAATAATCTTGACTGTTGGTAAATTACTTCAAACTTGAGATGCTAGTTCCCTGGAAAGTGCATCTATCGATTAACTTGGCCATTATTGGAATCTGCCATCATTTAATCTTCCCCTGCTGTGAATATCAAATGACTGACTTTCAGCTTGCCAGGTCAATTACAGAAAATATACCACATTATGAGATCCTTGATGCTTCATGTTTCTTCTCATCTTTTGGCATCGTTAGTAGGCTCACATCTGGGTCCTTGAAGTCCAATACATCCTTCATCATCTGAAAATCCATAAACTTGACATTAGCCAATGTCATAGAGAAAAAGCATCACAGAACCAAGAAAACAAATCAAATAGACCACTGATTATTACATTCTCAACTTTTGACAATTGCTGGATATAGTGAAAAATGGTATATAGTGCATGTTGTTTAAGAAATTTCTATTTTTATCACCCCATACATCTTACAATGAGTAGGCCATAACTATATAAAATAAGCGTCTTTTGTTTAACAGTGCAGAATATTGTGTAGTCATTTACCATTAGTGCCAAAAAGTAAGTTTGTTCTAAAAAGTGTAACAAAGTTTTTTTCCATCCGCATTTCCATTCAACCGTTAATTTAGCATAAACATATTGATGTTTTCTCACATGTTAAGTTTTAATTATAACTTAACTATAACAAGACAGCAATATGCTTCATTCTAGCTCATCACAGTATTACATTTATACCTATCCAATAAAATGGTCTTTCTTTGCTCGTCTTGTTCATCTGCCTGTTTGCTGAATGAAACCTCATATGTGAATGCTGATTATCCTTGCTGGCCTACTGAAAAACTAAACTAACACAGACATTAGGTGAAATCCAAAAAAATGAATTGATTTATCATGATATAAGTGAATATATTCTTGACTGGGTGAGCATTTCTCCTATGCCTATAACCAACACATTTGGGATACAAGTGAAATAATCTTGACTTTGAAAATTGAGATGCTGATACATCTATAGGTGACAGGATTGTAATACCGAGTGAAAGAATCTTGACCTTGAAAATTGAGATACTGATACTTCTATAGGTAACAGGATTGTAATACCAATTGAAATAATCTTGACCTTGAAAATTGAGATGCTGATACATCTATAGGTAACAGGATTGTAATACCAAGTGAAATAATCTTGACTTCTAAAATTGAGATGCTAGTTACTTGTCAATTGCATCTATTTTAACTTTGGCTGCTATTGGAGATTTCTCATCATTCAATTTCCTCTGCTGTAAATATCCAATGACTTCCATATTTCTGCCTGCCAGGTCAATATCCAGGAAACATAATACCAACCAGACCCTCGCTGCATTATGTTCCCACTCAACGTTCACCCTAGCGTACGGTCCTTTGGGACAAGCCTGGTTCCTCGAGTTCCTGAAAAGGTGGTTATCCACGCTGGCCTACTAGAAAACAAAAGCATAGACATTAATTGCAATCGAAAAAAGAAATGATTCATTATAAGTGAATAAATTCTTGACTGGGTGAGCATTTCTGCTCTGCCTACAGTTAATAGAATTGGGATACAAGTGAAACAGTCTTGATCAGATCTAAAATACACCCAGCCTGCACTTTCATATAAGGGCAACACTATAGTGTATTAAAGTTAAAGTCTGTCCCGAGCCATTAGGCCCATCAGGCCGGAGCTTATCCCGGTTTCGGTGGCGTTAAGCGACTGAGAGTACAAGACTCTCCCCTGAATGGGACGCCGGTCCATCGCAGGGTTAACCCCCAGCATTTTGCTGGTACTCATTTATTTTTCAGCTGAGTGAACTGGAACAACGTGAAATTAAGTGTCTTGCTCAAGGATACAACACATCGCCCGGTCCAGGGATCGAACTCACAACCTTCGATTTATGAGTCCAACGCCTTAACCACTAGGCCACGCGCTTCCACTATAGTGTATGCCTCAAGTTAAAGTAACTACTGCCCACAATTGGAGATCTGCCACTATGAATCATGAGAACTATAATTGTAATATTAAGTGAAATAATCTTGACTGTTGGTAAATTATGCCATCATGAATCATGAGAATTATGATTTGCTATATCAAGTGAAATAATCTGGACTGTTGGTAAATTACTTCAAACTTGAGATGCTAGTTCCCTGGAAAGTGCATCTATCGATTAACTTGGCCATTATTGGAATCTGCCATCATTTAATCTTCCCCTGCTGTGAATATCAAATGACTGACTTTCAGCTTGCCAGGTCAATTACAGAAAATATACCACATTATGAGATCCTTGATGCTTCATGTTTCTTCTCATCTTTTGGCGTCGTTAGTAGGGTCACATCTGGGTCCTTGACGTCCAATACATTCTTCATCATCTGAAAATCCATGAACTTGACATTAGCCAATGTCATAGAGAAAAAGCATCACAGAACCAAGAAAACAAATCAAATAGACCACTGATTATTACATTCTCAACTTTTGACAATTGCTGGATATAGTGAAAAATCGTATGTAGTGCATGTTGTTTAAGAAATTTCTATTTTTATCACCCCACACATCTTACAATGAGTAGGCCATAACTATATAAAATAGGCCTCTTTTGTTAAACAGTGCAGAATATTGTATAGTCATTTACCATTAGTGCCAAAAAGTAAGTATGTTCTAAAAAGTGTAACAAAGTTTTTTTCCATCCGCATTTCCATTCAACCGTTAATTTAGCATAAACATTTTGATGTTTTCTCACATGTTAAGTTTTAATTATAACTATAACAAGACAGCAATATGCTTCATTCTAGCTCATCAAAGCTCCTATTGTAGTTGTCTTGGAAGAATTATTTTAAAATAATTTCCACAAATACAGGGCCAACAGCTAAGATATCCTCCACTATTCCAGAACTGACCATCTTCATATGAATGGAGTAAAATTTACTGAAACAATACAACTAATCTGGTTGTATGGTCCAAGCTAAATCAAGGTAATAATGACAAAAATCAAAATACCATAGCAAACTATTGCAAAGGTAGGTAGATTGATTTAGTTGGTTTGTTGGAAGTTCGCCATTTAACCCAGTGGGTTTCCAATAGCTCAGGAGTGGAGTGGTCCCTCAATTGGTTAGTATTCTTGAATACATTGGTTTTTCAAGATAATAAGACAAAAATAAACAATGGCCTTATCTCTAAGCAAGCAAAATTAAATCTGTTGATATTAATAACTTATGTAAATTGCATTTATACCTATCCAATAAAATGGTGCTACACCGTCATCTTGTTCATCTGCCTGGTTGCAAAATGAAACCTCAATGTATGTGTACAAAACTGAATGCTGATCTTCTCTCCATGAATTGCTGACAAATGTTGAATTTTCCCTCTATACATGCCCAAACATAACTCCTAATATACCTCCATACCTGCTACACAATGTCAGTATACCTCAATACCTGCGAGGCAAGATATTGGTCCAATTCAACACCTGTTTTAACCCAAACTCCTACTAAAAGAAATTGGCTACATTAGTGTATCTATATAAGTCACCTGAACTATGCGCCCTGGATGATAAAGGTGGGGTGGGATGGGGGTTGGTTGGTTAAGTTACTATGTTATTCATCTCTTTGTTACTACTCAGGATTTCAACCACTCTGGCACCAACTTTTCTTTCTTAAACTAACTGACAATTTATGTGTTACACTAAATTCAGGATTTCGACCCCTGTGACACCAACTTGATGATTGGCATTTCTTTTCTCAAACTTGAACTGACAATTTAAGTTAGTGTAAGTTTTGTGTTACACTAAACTAAGGATTTCAACCACTTGGTAGCTAGCACCAACTTGTTTATTGGCATTTCTTTTCTTGAACTGACAATTTATGTTACACTGCGGGTGGAAATAAAACTTTTTATTACTGAAAATAATTTGTGCTACTAGATCTAGCTGAACAAGATTCTGCCAGACTGTCAGCATACTTCCATACCTGCAAAACATACCATCAATATACCTCCATACTAGCCAAACAGGATATTGTCCAATTACAACTGTCAATCTCTTGAAGATCCATGTAAAAGAAATCAATTACATTAGTGTATATCTATAGTACTCAATTGACCTCATGATCTTGTTTCACCTTGTACACAAACTTTCAAGGCCTTTGAAGGCAACTTGCAGACCCTTGTTCTTTAATGATGTTAATTTTGCAAATCTCAACTGCTCATATTTGATTGAATGGGGTTCTAAGTCCCAGTCAAGAATATTTCACTTATATTTAGATGTTGCCAGCTATGGGTGAAGTGGGAGAAATGTTGACTTTTGCAATGAGCTCAGGGCGATGTGTAGAAAGGATTCTTCAATGTGCCACACATGCAGTGACATGGGGCATCAATTTATAGGGTCTCTTCTGAAATAGTTCAGACTTTCATGACTAAATGTCGAGTGCTTGGCTAAAGTTTGAGGTTATGTGGAATTTGTTTCCAATATTTGATCATTTCAACAGAGCATGCACATATATTTTTAGATTATTTCACTTATTTGGTTTGTAATTATTTGTTTAAGTGCATGCAATATGAGAGTGTGTAATGATTGTACAGGTTAGGATTCATTAACTAGTCTGGTCTCAAGGTGTGTACTGTCGGTCTTTTCCTGGTCTCATGCAGTAGTTGATGTTGGATGTCTCCACTTCAGTTCTCATTTCTTACATTTTCAATGCAGTATTTTATCTTTTCAACAGTTTGATCCCAACACCACTGATGAAGAATTGAATTCAGAAACATCGACAGTGTCTTTTCAATTTACAGAGGTACATTGATGTATATATAGACCAAAATTAATTTAGCATGTTTCTAAATGAGGGCAAAAATACCCTTTTACAAATAATGACATGAATGTTATGGGAAATAAAAAAAGAGTGAAGTAAAAAAGTAGAAAAAGCATGCAGGATTAGCACACAAGACATTTTAGTGTTTTAGTCTTGTGAATGTTATATGCAACTTTTGAATTTCTATAAAATCATGCATAAAAACTCAAAAATAACACATGACAAATGTAAGTATGGACTGTTTGCCATTATTTGATCATCAATAACACTTGTATAATCCCGAAAATTTAATTTTGCAACACATCAATGATCCTGAGTTAAAATTCAAAACACTGTCAAGGTTTCTGAATCCCTTTCTTTGTCAGAAGTATTGTTGTCAAACTACGGAAAGGACAAAGCACTACTGAAATTTAAACACCAAAAAGACCAAAAATCAGCCACCAAGAACAAACTACTACATGAAAGAAGGGGTGGCAGGCAGCTATCTAAAACACACTTATTGAGACCATACTGATTGAATTTTATCCTTACTGAACAGCCATTTGACCCTCTTCTATATATATATATATATTGATATGGTTACTTATCTTTTGTTACTGCTGTTACATCAATAACATCAAAATCCTCAGTAAACTGATGCTTCTGCTCATAGCTTATTCAAACCTACAAATATAATGAGCAAATTCAGTGAATTAGGATACCCTACCAGTGGGCATTTTTTTTTTTTTTTTTTTGTTATTTGAACTTGTGTAAAGTTGTGCAGATAATTTGTAAAATTACAATGGAAAAAAATTGGCTGTCACCTTTATCTTTGATCCAAATTTGAAGGTTATTTAAAGAAAATGTCAACACTGACATAAAAATGATGTTATAACTTCCGGAAAACAAGCAAACCAACTAAGGTTAGTGATATGGGCAGCTTTAATGTTGCTTTGCTCCATGTTTAGTAAAATATTGCTTTATAGTTTTGAAAATAACTCTGTACTGAAAGTGTCTGAAGTACTGAACTTTAAATTTAATATCCCCATCTTTCTTAACAAGAGCACCGCCGAGCGGAGCATTATACGCCCGTGTTAAATTGATCGAGTAGTACTATTTACTGAGAAGTATAAGTACAACTAGGATACTGTATGTAATATGTATGTAAAAATATATTACCAACTCCGTGTTCGGGCCATAACTCGTAACCCAAAAAAGTTGTAGTTCAAATTTGCACGAGATATTACCATGATTAAGGTGTAACTGTATAACAAATTTCATTTAAATCCATGTTTGTATTGTCTACTGAATGGAATACAAACCACATGGTCATACATACAAAAATTTCTAAGTTAAAAAAGGGGCATAACTCCTCCAAAAATAATCTGAAAAAGTTGTAATTCGAACTTGCACCAGATATTAACATCGTAAATGTGTATACCAAATGTATAACAAATTTCATTTAAATCCATGTTTGTATTGTCTACTGAATGGAATACAAACCACATGGTCATACATACAAAAATTTCTAAGTTAAAAAAGGGGCATAACTCCTCCAAAAATAATCCGAAAAAGTTGTTATTCGAACTTGCACCAGATATTAACATCGTAAATGTGTATACCAAATTTCATTTGAATCCATAAATAGTTGTAGGCTCTAATGATCGGAAACCACATGGTCATACATACAAAAATTTCTAAGTTAAAAAAGGGGCATAACTCCTCCAAAAATAATCCGAAAAAGTTGTAATTCCAACTTGCACAAGGTATTACCATGGTAAAGCTGTATACCAAATTTCATTTGAATCCATAAATGTTTGCGGTCTCTATTGAACGGAATACAAATTGTTAACAGACGCCCGCCCGCCTGCCTGGACGGACAGCACCATAACATAATACGTCCCGTCATATGACAGGCGTATAAAAAGGAATGGAATTAAAATGCACTTATATTTAATATTTAATACAGTTCCAGATGGAGATTTAACTAGAAATCCTTTGGTCATTAGACCACAATAGGTAAAATGCTGCCATTTAAAGTGACAGCTATCTCTCTGGTTTTGAATATGTGGACAAATTGGGAAATTTTAGTATTTTTCACCAAGGGGAAACTACCTTTATTCGGTAGTAATTTTAGGCAAGCAAAATTACAGTCTAAAAAACGAAGAATATATATACAATGTATGTATAATTTTAAATAAATACTGTACCTTTCATATTTTCAATAACTGTTTAATTATTTGTCAAGCATCTGGTATCTTCTTATCCTTGTTACGTTGTCCAGCCAGGTTTCACGCATGTAAAGAGGAAACAAACACAAATTGTAAATAAAACACAGAAAACAAATTGGGCTTTGTCTTTACCTTGAAATCTGTAGTTTACATAAAACAGAAAACAAATTGGGCTTTGCCTTTACCTAAAGAGAAAATCTGTAGTTTACCTAAAACAGAAAACAAATTGGGCTTTGCCTTTACCTAAAGAGAAAATCTGTAGTTTACCTAAAACAGAAAACAAATTGGGCTTTGCCTTTATCTGCAAAAGAAAATCTGTAGTTTACCTAAAACCAAGGAAACAAATTGGGCTTTGCCTTTATCTGAAAAAGAAAATTTGTAGTTTACCTAAAACAGGAAACAAATTGGGCTTTGCCTTTACCTTCAAATCTGTAGTTTACCTAAAACAGGAAACAAATTGGGCTTTGCCTTTACCTTGAAATCTTTAGTTTACCTAAAACAAGGAAACAAATTGGGCTTTGCCTTTACCTTCAAATCTGTAGTTTACCTAAAACAGGAAACAAATTGGGCTTTGTCTTTATCTAAAAAACAAAATCTGTAGTTTACCTAAAACAGGAAACAAATTGGGCTTTGCCTTTACCTTGAAATCTTTAGTTTACCTAAAACAGGAAACAAATTGGGCTTTGTCTTTACCTGAAAAGAAAATCTGTAGTTTACCTAAAACAGAAAACAAATTGGGCTTTGCCTTTACCTAAAGAGAAAATCTGTAGTTTACCTAAAACAGAAAAGAAATTTGGCTTTGCCTTTACCTGCAAAAGAAAATCTGTAGTTTACCTAAAACAAGGAAACAAATTGGGCTTTGCCTTTATCTGAAAAAGAAAATTTGTAGTTTACCTAAAACAGGAAACAAATAGGGCTTTGCCTTTACCTTCAAATCTGTAGTTTACCTTTAACAGGAAACAAATTGGGCTTTGCCTTTACCTGAAAAAAATCTGTAGTTTACCTAAAACAGAAAACAAATTGGGCTTTGCCTTTACCTAAAGAGAAAATCTGTAGTTTACCTAAAACAGAAAACAAATTGGGCTTTGCCTTTACCTAAAGAGAAAATCTGTAGTTTACCTTAAACAGGAAACAAATTGGGCTTTGCCTTTACCTAAAGAGAAAATCTGTACTTTACCTAAAACAGAAAACAAATTGGGCTTTGCCTTTACCTAAAGAGAAAATTTGTAGTTTACCTAAAACAGGAAACAAATTGGGGGTTTGCCTTTACCTAAAATGAAAATCTGTAGTTTACGTAAAACAGGAAACAAATTGGGCTTTGCCTTTACCTATAGTCTGATTTACCTAAAAAAAGAAGCAAAGTAAACACCCTCCTTCCCCAAAATACCAGTAAATACATACCTGTCAATATACATGTACCATCTCCATACCCACCAAAAATCCTGTTAAATTGCCTCCTTACTGCGAAACAAATATTGGTCCAATCCAATGGCTGCTTTTATCCAGATTCCTAGAAATAGAAATTACCTACATAAGTGCAGGGCTATTTAATGCAAGTAAAGCACTCACATTTGCGAGTAATAAACAGTTGTAACTTTACGTTGTTCAGTAAGTGTAGTACTGAATGAATTTAGCTGTAAACTTTCGGACAAGTCCGTTTTGCTGAAGGACAACCAACTTTTTTCTACTTGTCCAATGGGACAAGTTTGAAAAAAAGTTAATGTAGAGCCCTGGGGAGCTGTATGCTCCAAGTCAAGATTCTTTCATATTGAGGTACATCGAGGTAGTCAGTGCATGGATGGTAGAGGAAACTGGTGTGCCTGGAAAAAACTATCAAGGTAGATTCCAGTTTTTTAAAATGAGGCCCCTGGCAACTTAATTGGGAACTTTTGTCTAAATTGGGAAAAAAAACATCAACATGCTCACCCTTTCCTGAAAATCTTTTAGAGAATCTTTGAAAAATTTACTATAAATTATATATAAAAATAAATTGAATTTATAAATTTATAAAAAAATTCTCATAAAAATTAAATGTCTGCTACAAAACATGTTGAATGAAATTTAATAAGAAAAAACAGCATATTATATTGTCACATATAGGAAAAAAATTGAAATGCATTTTAATCGTTTTAAAGGTAGTTCTATTCAAATTTTAACTGCGTTCTGCGTTCGTTCGAATAAGCCGTGTTTCAATATGATTATCGAGAGTAATGAAAGGTGTAAAGTCCTTGTCAGAGGCTTGTCCCTCGTTTTCGCGCACGTGTTAATGTTGTTTTGGGATTTATTTTTTTTTTAAGATGCTACACGAATTTTTGTCGTGAATTTTTGCTAAAAAGGAAACTGTTGTCTTAACCCCATTGAGCAAGATTACAGTATATTGACATTATGATGATGACTAATTTTCACCACCGTAAGATAAACGTAACTGAAAAAATATGTTTGCCTGGGATCACATTTTCTCCCAAAGATGTATTAATTCATGCATTTTATGTCAAAAAGTGATAATCTTAATAGGGCATACTCAAACTTTCTCCTGTTTTATTGAAAAGGACAAATAATTTTATTCTGAATGTCGGTGCTTTGAGCTAAATGTATGGAACGAAATATAAAGACTAGAATGATCCTTTGGAATGTGGTTTACCATTGGGATTGTGTTAAACCATAATTTTCCATTGGATATGGAATCGCAATGGTTGCTGGTTTTCCCGAAAAAATGACGTTATTCCTCGATTTTGTGACGTAAACATTTCCCATAGCGTTCCATACAAACGTTACGTGGTATTGACCACGTGGAACACTAGCGAACCCCATTGAAACCAAAAGGACAATTTATACAGCTTAGTAACATTACTTTTTGAAAAATAATACCAGCGAGGAAGGTTTCTTGTTTATACCACAAATGAAATCAATATTACACCTATAGGCAGTCCGACTCCTATTAGATACTGTGTGATCCCAAAAAACATCATAATTCAGTATTCAGAAACACGTCTTATAAAGTATCTCATTTGCCAAGGCACAATCAGTATTTTCGTTAAATCAGCGGGGTTTGAATATTCAAATACTGTAAAACTATGGATAGTTCGAAATACTGAAGCAACACATTTCTTAGAAGAAAGATTGTGTTTGTGTTTGAAGAAGGGTGAGTATTTTACATGCAATCGAATTTACTTACTTTGACAATGTAAGCACAGATAACGAAAATTTTACCGAGTTGTTCTGGAAATTGTTTGAGTATTGTTGTATGCTGGTCTACCCATTGTATTTAATTATCAAAAGATTATGTGGTTTTTTTTTTTGGACCACTGGTTGTAAAATAAATAGTAATTGAGGTCGTTCATACCCATCAAAAATACTTCAATAAAAACACGATTTGACTATTATTCCCAGTGCCAATCCAAAGTCGGGGACTTTTTCAATTAGTGGTCTGTTTATCAAACTTCATGTTAAACGTTCCATGTCACCCATCTAAATTTAGGTAAAAACAAAAATAAGATAAAGAAATTAAAGAACGCCAAAATTTGGTTGCTATGGGGATTAAAATTACAAGAACTATCGACGTCTAGTTGCTTATTATGTAGAATGTTTTTATGGACGTTGAATATTTTAGTGAGCGCTATGATGTACACTTCTAATTATTCTAAAGACGGTGAACGTATTACTTATAAAAGGTTTCGGTCCGTTAAACAATGTAAAGAGTGTTTTGTATTTGTAGTGTTGTGCATTTTATGTTTTTCTTATTTCAAGATAAGAATTCAGTTGCAGATTTTCTATATTTCATTCACTCAATTATAAGTAGATAAGATCTAAAAAAAAAATACTACTATAGACTATACATCTATAGCTTAAAATGAAACCTCAATTTTTAACTGAAAAACATGCACTTGAAAATATAGCCGACACAACTACGAGCACGAAACTATACGTGTCATACACCACTTTTTGAATGCACTTTATGATTAAATTAAAAAAGATTAAAGAGCCAAACAAGATAAGAGAACCCCATAATGCAAAACGGTGAAATTACCCATTGTGGACAAACACTGGAGTAAATATCCAGTGGTGTGGTGTGACTATAGTGCAATGGAGGGTCCTCAACTATTCCAATTATTTTACAACCAATGGAACATTGAACATAAATACGCAAATTAAAAAAAAATAAAATGATCTTTATTTTACCAAAACAGTGGACAAACAATGCCTGCATGTATATGTCAAAATAGAAGTAAAAATATTATTTATTTGTTCATTTATTTATTTATTAAACACGTGCACTTGGCGTAAGTCAAAGCAACTAAGATCATGACACAACAGAGGAATGCCATCATAGGCATCATGTCTGTTCTGTAAGACTCAAGGTGCAATTTATATACTAGTATGTAACGTTAAAGGTATCTTTATCTCTCGGAGCTTTGGAGTATGTCACTGTATTGATGCGTGATTTTATAAATTTTATTGACAGGTATATAGTGGTAAGTTTTATCATTCGGTCACCTCGGTCTTTATAACAAGTTTAATCTCTTAAACACATAACATACATACGTACATATCTGTCCAATTCCCGCTCTATTTACCAATGTCAAGTATTGTACATTTACTCTAGTCACGTAATACGATTCTTCGAGACATTCAAAAGTAGCACATGTATAGCAATTTTTAATTTTGCTTTCCGAAATTTTTAATGTTGCTTTCGGAAAGGTTTTAAGTTGGTTTCAGAAATTCAAACAAAATATGTATTGCATATTGTTATTTCAACATCCAGCTTTAATACTTGTTAGTTGAATTTCAGTGCAGGAATACTAGTATTTGGTTTCGCTTAGAATTTGGAATTTGGATTTAATATGAAGAAAAGCGCTGACTCACGCGTCCGTGGAGAGATTACGCCGGAAAATAATACCAATGGTTCTCCAAAACCGACATCTAGTGACGCAACTAAAAAGGTCCAACTTAAAAAGGAGATTAATCTGTTTAATGCAGTGTGTATTATTGTTGGGATTATCATTGGATCCGGGATATTTGTGTCGCCCGTAGGAATTTTACAAAATGTAAAATCGGTAGGCATGTCATGTGTTATGTGGACGGTTACTGGATTATTTTCCACATTGTGTGCTCTTTGCTTCGCGGAACTTGGAGCATGTATTCCAGAATCTGGAGGGGAGTATATATACATTAAGAGAGCGTTTGGAGATTTCCCCGCCTTTTTAGCACTGTGGATTAATTTCGTTATAATTTGTCCTGTTAATGTAGCTGCTAGTTCACTGGTTTTTGCCACCTATATCTTACGGCCACTCTACCAAGACTGCGATCCACCCATCACAAGTATGCGGCTTCTGGCGGCAACCATAATTAGTAAGTAAATTTAATTTCTAATTCTTCTTATTAGCACATGTCCACGATGAGTTTTAATTTTTTTCAGTATTAATGATGAGCATTGTTGACAATGACACCTTTTCGAAATCAAGGCGAAATGTGTTCAAACCCGGTCGTTTCTTGGAAATTTTCTGAGTCGGTTTTAATTATCATTATGCCTTATTCGTATGACAAGCCTTTCGAGACCTCGTGTCTCAAATAATAAAAATTAACAGAAGGAAGATGAACAGTTCCAAATTGTGAAGCAACTAGTTTAAATACATACGCTACCACCGTGGTTGTTTTGCTCTGTTTCAGTAAAAAGAATTTTTCTGGAAAGAAACGAGTAACGGGTTAGCAGTTGCTGATTCGATATCTCTAATACATGTACATGTATTATGGAAACGTAATGTCCTTTCTGAAATAGCTGTAAATGTTTTCCAATGAAAAAAAATCGTATCTTTCTCTTAATTCATGTTTTGGATGCGTAGGTCACGATGATTTGCAGCTGAAATAGTAATTAGTTTCACTGTGCCCATGTCAGTATATTGTTTGCTATATAGGGCTAAACAATGTACCTGTTGTCGTGACCACTATTACAAAAGGCGAGAGATAAGATATATTCCTTGTTACAAATGTACATGTACTTCTAAAGTAATTTTTTAGAATATACAGCTATTTGAGAACATATTGAAATAGACACGAATAGAAAATATTTGCAGATTAAAACATCGCTGCAGATTTTATGGAAAAATTTTGAGTAGTTCAATAGTTATATATCAAATATTTCCTAGTCATGATTTAGTACTTGTTAAAGGTTTGTAATAGTGTCATGTGAACTTTATTATCTGTGTCACTTGTATTATGCAATTTTTTGCCAAGAGCATGATAGTGAAACGATGAACTAGACCGAAATTCCCCAAAGAGTGCTTGCTATATAAGGGTCAAAACCGTGGGTTTGATTGTGCTTATACACGATAATGGCGAAAAGAAAATCACCAGTTTCTTTTTTTCTAATACTACACTTTACACCACGTTTCCTAAATTAGAATAAAGTCTTAAACAAAGCATTTATTTACAAAAACGATAAGCCGAGATTCTGGTTATTTTGCAAGCATTCAAGCACCATACAGAATATGTTTTGATGGACAACATATTTGTTGTGTTTGGAAAGATAATTTTCCAACAGACAATTGGTATACCGGTGGGCACAAACTGTGCACCGTTGTTTGCTGATTTGTATCTTTATTCGTATGGGGCAGATTTTATGCAGGGCATTGTTACATATGAGGAGAAGACTGTCGCCAAATCATTTAACTTCCATACAGATACACAGGTGATATTGTTATTGCTTACTAATCCTAAATTTGAAGATTATGTGAATGTCATCTAGATACTCTTCAAGTTTCGGGCTTAAAATTGCTATATTTAAAACGATTTTCTATTGTCAACTTTTATTTTCTATGTAGCAACACACCTGCTTCTCCTGTTTATGGTGCATTTGTTTCACAATTAATACGCTATGGTAGCGCTTGCTCTCACTACAGGAACTTTACATAACGAAACAAGCTGCTTACAAATAATTTAATTTGCTGATACATGGATATTGCAAGACTAGACTTATCAAAGCCCTCACAAAGCTCTATTTTGGTCATCACAATATGTTAATAAGTATAACGTCCCTATATCTAAAATTATCCTGGATATTTGCCGTTCAAAAAAAACTTAGTTAATTATTGACTGCACTATTCCTGTGTCATGTTGTCAGTTTATAAATAAACTGTTTACTAGTAAATAACATTTCCATGTAAACACATTAAAATGAGACCTCGTCTCTATTAATTAACTTAATTGTTTCTTATTTCATTAATGCACGAGTGTGTGACAGGGGACCGGGTGCTTTCATTGTGAGATGAAATTCCACTCTGATTAGTTTACTGGTATTATTTTTTTCTCTAGTCTTTATAATATTATTTTCAGTACTCATAATTTTTTGGTTTTTGTTTTTGATACCTTCGTCCAATTTTAAATGATTTGAACAACTTTTTAGCATAACTTATTTTATTTAGTTAACCTTAGACTCTTGATTTCAACCTTATAACAAGTTAGCCAGTGCACAATTAAGCCACAATTGCAAACAAATTATAGAGAGAACGCCGATTATAAACCTCCCACTTTTTAGAGGCACTGTATTTGCAAATGACAGTATTTATTATACAGTTGCCTACCATGTATTAATTACATTGTATATTATATCATTTTCATGAGGCTACAGAGCCTTCTGACAAATCTTGTTATAGTTGTTATAGGCCAGCATAGTGCTGAGACATTTATGTATTTATTTTACTTACTTCATCACTTAAAACGAAACATTCAACTTATATTTCAGTCATCCTTATTGCAATAAACTGTATAAACGTGAAATGGGCTACAAAAATACAGGTTGTGATTACAGCTAGCAAACTAATAGCACTGGTACTAATTATTTAATCGGCTTTGTCTACCTGGCAAAAGGTAAGTTAGCATTGTACTTAACACCAATGATGGTCAAGCTATGTTTCCAATCCTGCTATGGCTGCTAATTTCTGAGAAAATCTTTCAAAAAATAACATATTTTAACAAAATGAAAAATAGTTTTAAAGTACTATACATGTATTTTTAAAGATTTTTTGTAAAAAATAAATTGGCTACTAATAGTTTCATTTCTGTGCTTGCATTACAATCGCGCACAGTATCCTCAAACCAAGCAATTATTTTGAAAAAGACTGGTAACGGTCGCATACAGCTTAATCTTTCCCTGTTTTGAATAAAATGTACTTATACATGTAAAAGTATCCCGTCTATTATCATAGGATAAAGTGGAATCTGTGATTGCTACTTACACGATTGTGAAGCAGCATTCTAATTGTGTTTGCACTCAGGCAACCATCAAAATGATATATGCAATGCTTTGATAATTCAAGTCATTCTGCCAATTAGTCCTACCTTATAGAGATGCTAAATATAAAGATATCTGATGATGATTTGATACAAACAAAAAGTCTTGGTTCTTTGGCTAAAATGACTTTGACTAGAATTTATCAGCTGACAGTCTGAAACGTTGATCGATATTAACAATTTAATTAGCGATTTTTACAAAGACTCCACACACCACTTGATGCAAGTACCGGCCTGTCGAGATTAAACACTAAGCAACCAATTAGAGCCGAATTGGCAGCTCATCAGCCATACATCGACAGCTTTTAGGAAGCTGTTAACAGATCATCTGTCCCTTAATTAAGTTTTCCGGGCACTGGCTATCTCTACATCAGCCTCCCGGCAGACGAATTTCACCTCATATCCGTTAGCTCAGTGTAAAACTTGCGACATGCCTGTACTGTAGTTTAAAACATCTCTCTAAACCTGAATGGGTTTTAAATGGATAATTAATAACCTCTTGCTCTAACAAGATTGTCACTTTATGTGGCTTGATTTACCTTATTCATCAGCAAACGGTTATGTTATTGACAAAACGGATCCATTAGATTGGCGATGCTTAGAGAAAACATCTCACATTTCTTTAAGATAACAAATTAGATGCTTTTATCACTTAAACCATTTGGTCTTTTTGATTGAAATAAATTAGTTATATCCTCTTAAAACGATTCCTTCTTGTAAAAAGCAGTTTATCAAGTAATTCAAGATAATTGGTAAAATGCATGATACATCGATTCTTGTTATACGAAAGTTTTGACGAAGCCATATGCTTTGTACGTTTACAGTGTAAAGCATTGGCTGTCCAAGTAGTAGGCGATATGGCATATACGTTTTCTTTATATATATAAAGTTTTTTCATAGTCCTTATACAAACAGTACATATAAATTTGAAGGTATATACATGTGGACTTATACTTCAATTATGACACGAAATGCTACATATCAAGCTACATGACAAACGTCATGACTTCAATTTTTCTGTTGACAACTTTCCTTTTCTATGCAGCAATGCATATTATATCTCTGCCTGTGGAACATTTGTTTGACAATTAATACGCAATGGTAGGGCTTGTTTTCTACTACTTGAACTTTATACACAACGAAGCAAACTGCTTACCAATAAATTGTTGGCTTATATAGTGTTCGAGTTGTAGGATGTCCTGGATACAAATAACACATACATCAAACTGCACAGACAGTCATTGCTTTTATTACTAGATAACATGTATTACAAGGGATACAACTCTCATTGTTAGTCGCTACCTCGTTATTCTATTATCTCCCTTAGACCATACCATAGCATGTACACTAAGTGATACTACTATGAAATTGAAATTGATGGCTCACATGCATACTACCTAAAACAACGATCTCTCAAGTATCCTTTTTCTAAAGCCATAGAATGTTAATCATCTTTAATTATTTTCTTGCACTTTTAAAGAATGACAAAATATAATTTTATAAACTATATAATTTTAAATTCAGATGGAACAGAGAACTTTAGAGATTCGTTCTCTACTAGTGATTATAGTGCTGGGGCTTTAGCCATTTCGTTTTACTCCGGCTTTTGGGCGTTCGGAGGATGGTAAGTAAGATTCATTTTTGGCGTCAATTACCTTGTCTAAATCACTATATAGGTCACGGACTCTGGTGACTTGGTTTTATTCCGGCCATTGGGCATTTTAAAGATGGTAAACAAGGATGTTTTGGCGTCAGTGATTTTGTTCAAATCACTTTATAGCCCATGGACTCCAATGACTTTGTTTTATTTCGGCTATTGTGCTTTTTTTGAGGATTGTGAGTAAGAGTGTTCTATAACGTCTATTTTGTATAAATCACCTAAGCCCAGGGGTTCCAGTGACTTCATTTTACTCCGGCTTTTGGTCGTTCGGGGTATGATTATTAAGTCTTTTTTTGCATCAATCCTGATAGCCCATGCGCTTAAGTGCCTTCGTTTTACTCTGTTATTTGGGCATTCAAGTAATCGTCGTTAAAGAGCACTTTCCTATCGCCGACATGCCTTATTTCTTTTAAGAACCGTATATAAACAATGAAATATAAAAATGTGTTTTACTTGCTCGACATCAAATGGTTGTCAACAACTGTGATATGTAGCCAAGTTGTCCAACATTTTTGTGTTTTAACATGTTTAATTAAAAAAGGTTTCTTAGGCACTGAGGGCAAGTTCTAAAGTTCAGCAAAATAGACGGGACCTGATAATATCATATTTTGCATAGCTAGTAAACCCCTCAATATGAGACATATGGCTCAGTGTACAAATTATATTGAATCGTATTTTTATGATTACAACAAATCAAATTTAAGTTAAATATAATTTATTTTATTCTTTGAGACAGGAGCTACCTCAACTTTTTAACAGACGAACTCATTGAACCACACAAGTAAGTACCTATAAATGAGATTGTACAATGACTTCTACTTCCACCATCACAGATACCTTTTGAGTGCAAATATTGTTATATCAAATTGTCCTATACCACTTTTTGAATTTTATAATAAAATACATTAAAAAAGTGGTATATGACAAAATAAAGAAATCTTTTAACAATTTGTTATTCTTAACTGAAATTCTTAACAAAACAAAGCTTCTTGAAATTCAAATAAAAATGGTACTTTTGTTTGGCAATATGGTCGGCTAAAAAACCAGTGATTGTAAAAGACTTATATCAATAATTACTAACTATAGTTGTATCAAGGATGGATCGTGTTAATAGTTCTCTGCTCTTTGCTTGATTGCATATTGTACCACATCACGGTTTTCAAAAACATTTATGTGGTATTTTTGTGTGATCTTTTGTTTTTAGTTTTAATGTCTCAACTCTGCCGTCTGCATGTCCATGATATAGTAAATCCGTATTGCAACCATATAAGGCCAGACAATACCAACCACTAAACAAATTTCACACACTACTGACGAGCACTCTTTCGCGTTTGATCTTACCCAGTCGACCAACCACCGTTGCTTTAACTTACACACTGCAAGGAGGGATACATGTACATTTTGGATACATGTACATTTTGGTGCTCTTCAGGGCATTGATTATATTGGAGAGGACTTTGGCATTTGTTATAGTTATCTGCTAACAAATGTGAAAATCTTTTGAATAATACTCATTATATATATTTTTTGTGTATTGTTGTTCTTAAATTCTACTTTTTCAGGAATCTCCCACGTGCAATCATTATTTCCATGGCAATCGTTACCAGTATTTATCTCATTACAAATGTAGCTTATTTTTGTGTCTTATCACCAACACAGATGATAGCGTCATCGGCTGTTGCTGTCGTAAGTTGTCACTTTGCAAAACGTTTATTTTGTTGTAATTGTACTGAAACGCGGGCAGGGGCGTAGCCAGGCGTACGTTTGTACGCAAAAACGTCCACATCGTTTCGTTTACAAATTTATTTCCTCTCCTCCGTTTAACCTCACCACTACATTAATTGAACTCCCATTTTAACTTGACTTTCTCAAGTATTGAGTGTTGTTTTCGTAGTGCTTATGCCATACAACATCAGATCCCCTTGTATCTCGTCTTCAGGTTTAAGAATGAACCAGTCCTCAAAAGAATGACAAAAACTACCACAGTATAGCATGAAATTATAAAAAAAATCTGATAAATAGCGCCCTGGAGGGCCGAAAATTCGCATCAGGGCGGCCCCCAAACCCCCTGCCCTCTTTAGGCGTCCACTTCATAAACACCCCAGCTACGCCCCTGGCGGGTGTTTTACTTTGCTTCGAATGTTGCAAATGCAGTTTCGTATTTTATTTTGTAAAACACACACACACACACATACACACACACACACTCTCTCTCTCTCTCTTTCTCTCATAAGTTTCTACAATGAATCTAGCATTTGGACATATTCTTCTAATTGCAAGAACTGTGATATTTAAAATATTTTTATGTATGCCACACAGTCTTTACTAACATGTGTGTTCAAAACCAGATACATTTCAAATTAATATATAGATTAACCCTGTCGTTAATTTTTTGCGTTAACGGTGCCCAGCACCAAACGTTAAGTTTTATGAGCGCATGAGCACCTTTTATCAAATGGTGCATACATATCATGGCATCTTCCGCCTTCAGCCATAGAACCGAGCGGTCTGGTTTATTGGTTATTATCTAATAAAGTTGGCGTTAAGTATAATGATACAGTAATTCTATTTTTCCAGACTTTTGCTGAGCATACAGTTAGTGTTGTAGCTTGGATATTTCCCATACTTATAGCTGTGTCTGTGGTTGGAGGAATGAACGGAACCAGCTTATCCATGTCCAGGTATGTTGACCAGTACTTTGAAATAATTTTTTAGTGAATCTAAGAAAAAAATATATTATCATGTTAGCACTGTAAAATTAACACTGGTATAATATGATAATATAATATAATATTGATGATAAATTCTTCATCTGTGACAACTATTTATGGTAAGTTTGTAATACACATATTCCGTTGACATTCGTGGGCCAAGGTGTGCACGAAAACAACGGAAATTAGGACGAATGTAAATTAGTGATTTTACAGAATGCTTATTGTCTGCGGGACTCCAAAACAATTTTTAAGGGTTTACCGAACATCGTGCTTCTGATGAATACACAAACTTCGTTACATATAGGCTAATAGGTATTAATTAGTCATTATACAGATTGAGTGGGTATATAGGAATCACCATGTCTGTCCGTTCGTCTGTCTGTCCACGTAAAATGGTGTCCGGGCCATACCTCATTATTGCGTTGGACGACTATCATTGTATATACATAAAGTATTTAAACCAATTCATAATATTACTCTGTACATTATATATATATGTATGATTATGTTTTATTATATGTATGGTAAACACTGTAATCCAGGATACCAATAAAGATTATTATTATTATTATTATTATTATTATATTATTATTATTATTATTAAACTTCACATGAATAATCTTCTTGGTCTAAAGGTGTATCATGACATTGAACCAATGTCATATCGGAAAGGTCAAGGTCGCGGGAATACATTAACTGTTGCCTCTCAAGAGACAGTTTTCAGGTTCTAGTCGGATCAACTCTTTAAACTTATGACCAATAAGATGTAAGACTATTATAAATATGAAATAGATCTAGGTTTTGTTACGTTTTGAATCATTTTCTCTCCTGTTGCAATCTGGTGGAGTAAACATAAACTACAAAAATTTACTATCATGTTGATGTTAATTCTTTTTTTTTCTTTATTTTCTGTAGGTTGTTTTTCGTAGGAGCAGAAAATAACCATCTCCCAAGGGTGATATCAATGATAACATATAAACAGTTAACGCCGGCACCATCACTTATTATTATAGTAAGTTCAAAGGGTGATATTGCATTGACAACCTCTGTAAATGTTGGCTCGATGAACTAGCACCTTTAAGGTGCCCTGAATGCATGGGAGTATAAAGCAGACACACACTGCACATTGACACAGCTGCCTTGCCTAGTGAGGCTTGATTGACACTGGTATGACAGTGCCACATTGCACTTATACCAGAATTGGGCTCTGCATTGCACAGATGAACTAGAAACAAACCGAAGTCGTCCTATACTAATGGTGTTGTATCTAAATTAATAAATAATATAAAATATAAAATCCAAATAAAAACATTTTAAAAATCAAATAAAACATGCACAAATAAATAAATAAAATGAAAATCAAAATATATGTAAAAAAAACTGAAACATTGCATTTTTAGAGAAAACTACTGGGAATTTTGAGAAAATGCTCTGACAGACTCATTTTTCAATGTTTCTTTACGGCATTTTGAAAATAGCTTCTACTAATTGCAAGAAAGAACATATATTACAGGTTTTTAAATATATTTCATATTTTTTAGGGTAAGAAGTTGCATTGTGAGAGAAAACCTGTGAATTTTGAGAAAAACTCTGACAGACATATTTTTCAACATTTCTTTTTGAAATTTTAAATATAGCTACTTTAACATACATTACAGGTTTTGAAGAATATTTTTACATTTTTGGGGTAAAAAGTAGCATTTTTAAGCATTTAATTCAATCTAAGGATATGACCACTGCGGTAGCTCAGTTGGTAGAGTGCTCGCTCCGTAACCCTGCTGTATAATGCCATCAGCGCAACGCACAGACAAAATTTCTGCACCTTCGCCTATAGCTGGCAACGTCTCGATATAAGTGAAATATTTTTTAATGACACATTAGACACCATTACTCGACTCAACTCAATCTTAGGATAAGCTTGAAATTTCCAGATATCTTTTTTTAACTAATTAAAATTTTTACTGTATTTAAGTTGTAAATGTAGTTGGAATTTAACATTTATATAGAATCTTTGTTGAATTCATGTAAATTTTGAAAAAGTATTTTCTTAAAATGTATACCAGGCGAGAAATCTAACTTCAAGGAAGTCTTGTTATTCTTATTGGTTAATGCAAAGTTTGAAAACATATTTTCTTCTCAAAAAAATTACATATAATTCTGTGAAATTCTTGTAAATCTTATTTCATTTGTTTTAGTAAATAAATCAATAACATTCAAGAATGAAAAATAAAATGAAACAGACACAGACTAAAATTTCAAATAAAAAAATATAATAAATGTAATTTATTTTTATTTCATTTGTTTCAAGTAAAAAGTAACATTTGAATTGAATAAGTTATTTTTTTAATTCAAGACAATGAAAGTTATAACTTATACCATTAAGTCCACCAGGTAAAATTCTTACAGGTAAATTGGAACAGACTATAATTGTTTGTTTTAACAGCACCTAGATTAACAAGAATTTCACAGAATTATATGTAATTTTTTTGAGAAGAAACAGATATTCATTATTGTCCCTTTCTTGGTTTGAGGTACCCGTTTTTTTAGGAAAGGGACAATCATAAACAGACCGTAAATACAGCAAAACCTCAATATAATGTCCCTCAGTAATTTTTCTACCTGGATTAAATCAACACATTATTACCAAGTCCCAAAATCAATTTCTTCAATGTTTTATTTATTTTTCAGTTAATTTTAACATTGATCATGCAGAGTTTTGAGGAGATATTTTACCTTATAGAGATGATGGGTTTTGGATTTGCTACAGTTTTAACAGGTGTCTTTAGTGGCCAGGTTTATCTAAGGATAAAAGAACCAAATCTACATAGACCCATAAAAGTAAGTCATAGTAAATGATATATATTTCCATGTCTTCATTCCTAGTTCTTTTCTTTCCCTTTTGTCCTACGCCAGGTCTCCTTTGGCCATCCTCTTTTTCTCTTTCCATCAGCTGGTTAAAAGCAATCCTTGGATGATCTGTGTTACTCATCTGCAATACATGACCCAACCATCCCATCTTCTAACTTTTACTTGTTTACTTATTGATGTAGTAGTTGTTCATTTCTCGATCTCTTCATTTGTAACTCTCATTGCTCAAAATATTTTAAGGATCCTACGCAGGCATTTGTGTTGGAATGTATCTAGCAGGTCTCAAAGTATAACAAAAACAGAAAATACATGTTTATCTGAAATTGAGTTGAAATATTTAATCCAGTGGAGAGTGAAGTGGTAAAATGGATTTTTACCTTCCAGTCAAGATTCTTTCACTTCAGTTTATGGATGAGAAAACCAGAGTGCCTAGAGAAAACCACCAACATATGGCAAGTGAACTTACAAACTTTCTAACATTAGATTCCAAACAAAAATATACTGAAGATACCATCAACAAAATGATGGAGTTTTTGATAGATAACATATTTGTTGTGTTTGGTAATATAGTTTTTCAGCAAACAATCAGTATACCAATGGGTACAAACTGCACCATTGCTTGCTGATTTGTTTCTTAATTCTTATGAAGCAGAATTTATGCAGAACCTTGTTAAATCTGGAGAGAAGACTGTCGCCAAATCATTCAACTCAACATACAGATATATAGATGACGTTCTCTCTCTTAACAATCCTAAATTTGGAGACTATGTAAATGTCATCTATCCTAGTGAGCTTGAAATAAAAGACACGACTGATTCCTCAAGTTCTGCTTCATATTTAGACTTATAGCTGAATTATGACGCACACGAAAGGCTACATTTGAAACTTTATGATAAACGTGATGACTTCAATTTTTCTATTGTCAACTTTCCTTTTTTATGCAGCAATATACCTGCTTCTCCTGCTTATGGTGTATTTGTTTCCCAATTAATATGCTATGGTAGAGCTTGTTCCCACTACGGAGACTTTGTACAACGAAGTAGGCTGCTTGCAAATAAATTGTTGACTCAGGGATATTGCAAGCCAAAGCTTATCAAGGCCCTCAAAAAGTTTTATTGTTGTATTGTTGATAACTTTGATGTCTCTGTGTCCAGGATTGCCCTGGATATATTTGACGTCTCATAGTTCCATGTTCCTTTCACACAATTTTGATTACACACTTGGCGAGTGTAGCTAGCTAAACAGGAGGTGCTTACCCTTCAGGAGCACCCGGCCTCATCCCCTGGTGGAAGTTCACGTGTCTAACCTAACTTGTCAGTTCCAAAGTGTTTACTTTGCTCCTGGATTGTGATTCGGACATTGATTAGTATGTTTGTTTTTGATTAGAGTTAGAACTAGAGGCAAATGAAACAGACTGAGCAAGAGTGGAATTTGAACCCAGACAGTGACAGGCACTGTGATATCCAGTTGTAAGAGAAATGTTGTTCAATAAGTAAAACTTGAAAACTTGCCACACAACAGGATCTTGTATAAAAAACAATATCACATTTCTAAAGTAGCCTATTCTGTAGATGATTGTTTATGATTTTTTTATTTTAGCTACCCATAGCACTACCTATAGTAATGTTTTTCCTGAGTGTAGTCATACTAGCATTAACTATAAAACAAAAGCAGTCAGAGAGCCTCCTTGCCTTAGCCCTTATGGCTCTAGGAATACCTATATACATTATTGGTGTAGCTTGGTCAAAGAAACCAAAATCATTCACAAGAATGGTTGGTAAGTATATTATACAAATATATGAAGTTAATTATTAGTTTATCGTGGCTAAGTGTTTAAAGCATTACAACCTGGATGCTGTTGTGGACTGTGAACAGAACACACCTTGTTATTTTCTCACTTATTCTCAATTCTTTTAAGCAACCTGATCTCATTTGGAATTTCATGTTTTTAAAGAATTTGATGTTTTAAATATTTTAGTTACATGTTTCATGTTTTACTACAAGTTTGATTTTCAATATACAGTATACTATGTGTATAAAGACCGCCCAGGGGACTGATCAAAAGTGGACTTAATAGACAGGTGGACTTTATATAGGGGTGGGCTTAGTAAAAGTATACTATACCCAGAAATTATGTTACTAAGCTGTAAAAATTTTGATAACAATACAGAGTATGCATTTTTTTTTAACTTTCAGATTATTTTACTGGAGTCATACAGAAAATCTTACTTGTTGTACCACAAGACAAAGACACAGCATGGGACTAACATAATGTTATTCATCTAATTAAAATATGACAGACAACGTGTTGAAACCATAAGATACATATGTCAAATTGACAGCAATATAAATGACAAATTGGACATTTAAAGATCAGCATCAAGCCATCATTTTCAATATATTGTTATATAACAGTTTTTATTCCAAATGCTACTTAAAAATACATGTATAGCAATGTAAATAGGTTTTGTTTCATGCACTTGGAAAAAGAAGGATACAAGTATTATTACATTTTATAACTGTGGCGGTAAAAGAATAAACATTCTGTCATTCTGCTATGATATCAGGCATGTCATACAAATTTCTGGAGTCTGGGAAAAATTGTTAGTTATCAAGAGACCAAAATAATTGAGTGTGTTTGACCATTACGGTACCTCAGTTGGTAGAGTGCTCACTCCGTATGCAAAAGGTCATGGGTCGGAACCCTGGCCAAGTCTGACCAAGCCTTGAAAATATGTAGTGACTGTTCTTTTGCCAAGCACTGTATATTTAGAAATGAAAGTTACAAGGTTCTTCGAAAGAGACCTTTAAAACCGATAAAACCGATGCCCCTTATCATGGTAGGTGTGGCATGTAAAAGAACCCTCTTTGCACATTGCCCTGAGTACACTGCAAAGGCAAAAATTTCTGCCCTTTTACATGTTGTTAGTGACATCTTGATATCCGTGGAATATTCTTGACTGGGACATAAAACCCCATTCAATCAATCAATCCAGTATGTTTGGAACATCTGGTATGAATAATAAAAGAAGAGAAATGGTAGAAAAGGTGTCTCCGACTAATTAAGTCAACTCAAGGCAAGATTTCTTTATCTGCATCAAGTACATTTGTTTATCATCACTATTTTTGCCTATGCATAGGCAAACAACCTTACCTGTCTGCTTGACCTTTCATTAAGAATATTCATGTAGGAGGATCCACCAAATCCATAGGTAGTGTTAAGATCCAAGTTATAATGCATACATATGACACAGGTGTGCCCTATGATGTGAGTATATATCATGATATACAAAATAAACACATGTGCTTCCTTCTCACAGATGTACTTGTACTTGTTCCGTGATAAATATTTAAATGAAAAATCAAGCGGACAGGTGATGTCATTTATTGGGTATTCCAGCAATAGGACATGCTTGTCATGAGCAGTCGTGCTTTAAATTTCTTTAAATACTAAAATAAGATTTTTAAGAAATGTAAAGTGTAAATTAAACCACCAGTGAACTGTCTAAAAATTACATTTATATTAATATTTCTCCTCATGTTGTTCAAAACAAACTAATCATAACTCACATTTGCTTTACACTATAATGTAAGTTACAGTAGGCCTACTATAAACACTAATTGTAGACAATTCAATGGTTAAGTGGAGTGGAGTAATATAGTTTTTTCACAAGTAAAGAATCTTTCGCTTAAATTGGGGTGGATTGATAGAGGAAACTGGAGTGCATGTAGAAAACCACAGACCTTCAGCAAGCTAACTGACAAACTTTTTTGCACTAGGCGATGTCGGAATGGGAATCCAACCGTGGTGGAAGAAACACTGATTCATTAAGTGTGGGCTTAAGTCCACTTAGCCACTGAGGCCACCTCAATGGTTACTGTAAGGGAAAGCAACTATCAAACCAATGAAGTATTGTAAACAGAAAATATAAACAAGTGTTGATTTTTGTAAAATTTATGTATACAAATTTGTTTCTACATGTACTAAGAATTATGACTAGATACAAAATACAACATATATATTGACAAGGCATGCAAAATAGTTTATAATGAAAATTATTAATATAAATGAAGTGTTTATATCAATGCAACTGCTTCAAGGCAAAAAGAGAGAAAAGAAGAGAAAGAAATCTGAAACTACAGTATTATCCAGAATTTAAAACAGACATCAAATACGATATTACGATATAAAATTTTGAGAAAAAAGTTACCAAAATAACAATTAGCAATTATGGTAAGAAAAATCTATAATTTAAGGAAGTGTTTAAAATGAAAACTTAACATAAAGATGCTAAATTTATAGACATTTTATACAAATGTAATTTTTCGTTTACATGTACTTTACAGAAATAAATATCAAACTAGTTAAATGATGACAACCTACAGACTCAATCTGTACTCAATAGCTCTTGGCTATTTTTGAAATCAAAGGAAATCAGATAAAAAAATTATGTTGTGAAATAGTGGAAATCGGTATATTTTTAAGATAAAATACAAATATTATTCAAATATTTTTTTTTTAAAAATGATTACATGTATATATTACATAATACTGTTAATTATACATTAAAAGGTTACAAATGCTGATTTATACTTCTAGTACAAGCTTGGGGGGAATTCTGAAATAAAAACTGAAAGCTTTGAGCTTTAACTAAACAGAGACAGGAAACAAAATCACATCAAAATGTGTCAAGAAAGAATACACATACTTGTACAAAAACAATAATCTGGCGATAAGGCAAGACTGTTGCATAGATGACATTTCGAGAAGGAGAAGATGATGAAATGAAAACAGCAGCAACAAAAGTTTCATTCAAATATCATGAGATAACCACATGAGGTTTGCACAAACAACTTGCTTCTATTGGATACGTAAATGTTTCCAAAGAGAATAATGTTTCATTTGAATCGCATAATTTTTCGTTTTCTCGTTGAAATTATATTATCAGAGAAATAACTAAGCAAATATTGTCCTAAAACAGTATAAGCAATATGTTGACAAAATTTCATGTGACATCACATGGTACATGAATCGACCCCATTGAAAACACAAGTTACTTGCATTCAGTCGGAAGAATAAGCATAAAAATTAGCATAATATTGTACAAAACATACAAAAAAGTAAAAATGTTTTAAAAACAAGACAAAAACTATACACATGTAGACACATCAAAGCTTTCAAATGGGACAATAATCAAATTTTATTTTCTGATAATTTTGACAAAATCAGAAATTCTGTGATACAGTATGTCTTAAGTTACTAAGCACAAAGCACTAATATCATTTTACTAGGTTTAAAAATCAAATGTAAAGAAGGAAAAAGTTGTCAAATACATATACATTTAATGTAGGAAAAAAGTTGGCAAATTAAATTTTTAATGATTTTTTAAACATATACAAAGACAATCCTATGCAAAGTTAGAATTTTTCAACAGGTTTTTAAACATCTACTTTGATGAATTAACGAGCCTAGAAAAAGTACATGAACATGTGTTAGATGATTTTATTAGTCTTTGAGCACCTTTAATCCTTATATTTATATAATACACATTTCATTTTTAACCAATATTTATCATATCTAAATAGTGTTAGTAATTACTAAATAAAGGATTAGAAAAACAGTAAATTTATGTAAATATTCCACTAGGTCATTCTGTGTAATAGCTGTTTATCTGAGCTTTGTTACAATACCTCACACAAAAAATGCTGATGCACTAAAGATCTAACCTCTTTCATCCAAATTTAGATACACACCAAATGATTATGACATACAATTTTCAAAAGTCCCTTAAGGAGAAATTTTAAGCAGTTTTTCTCTTACTCTAAAAAACACAATTTTTTATGCATCTAGAAAAAACAGTGACACATAGATAAAAATACCACTTGAAGCAGAGATTCTAAAACAAAAAGGAAATGTTTAATAGCAGTTCTTAAAGTCACTTTATTTTTAAAAATATATTCAAATTTTAATCAGTTTTATGAATTAACAGGCACAATAATTCCTTCAGATGTTCAGTTCACAATGTCCAAGAAGTAAACATTTAATTCATTTCATTCAAATTTTCAAATACAGTCAAATCTGTCTATAAAAACCAGTAAAAGTGGCCTTTATAGGTAGGTAGCCCTTATATACAGGTTCAAAAAAATATGTATGAAGAGCAATTGAGAGGACATTTTACTGGCCTCTATAAGTAGATGGCTCTTACATAGAGGTGGCCTTTAACACAGGTTTGAATGTACTTGCTTCCAAAGACTCTTAGACCTATGTATGGCAGTGATGAAAAGTACGAAATAAGTGAATTAGTTAGTTAGTGGTCCCCAATCCATCTCATCCATTACATGAAATATACGACTTTGTGCACTTTAAATATGATAAATGTCTTGATTGCCATGTATTGAGTATTATGCCTGATGTTTGCACTTTTTGTAGAGGTTTATTCTTTGACATTGTTTATTTCTTTTTCTTTCCCATTGTTGAAGCTTGTTGTTGTTGGAACTGTTGTTTACGTATATTGTACTGGTTTATCTCATCTTCTAGATTCTTCTTTCTTTCCTCCAATTTCTTCTTCTCTTCAGCATGTTGCTTCTTCAAATTGTCATAACGGGCATGGATCTAAAGTAATACATAATGTGAAATATTACAAAGTTGTCTATGGGAGGTGTGCATGTTAAAGAACAGTCCCTGCATATTGCCCTGAGTATACTAAAAGTATAAGAACTGTCAAAAGAATGGTTTTGTTTTCACATTGATCCCATCATAAAACTTTCACAATAAATCCCAACTTTCAAACCTTCACAAGTGGCAATATTTAACATAACATGAATCCAAGAATTTTGACATTATGGTGTTTTAAATGAAACTTTTAAAAACAGGTCCTCTGAAAAATCCTAGATATCACAATAAAATGACTTAGCTTGAGATAGATCATGCTGTAATTTTATTTACCTCTTTCTCAGCTTCTTTCAGTTCTGTTTCCTTTTCTTTAACTCTGATGACAAATGTCTGTCTCATCTCATCTTCAATCTTCTGTAAATCTGTCTTATGTTGTTGACGTTTTAATTCATAAGTCTCTGATAGGCTATAAGTAAAAGATGACAAGATATTTAAACACATTCATAACATCTCAGCAATTCAAAGAAATGTACAGTAAAACCTAATGCATTACAAATATTCCTTCTATCAGATTTTGGTATTCTAAAAGGATTTTGGCAATACAGTATAGGAGCATTATAAAGAAATTAAAAGAAATAGACTTTTAGACAATGACATGCTATAGCAATAAGAAAGGTGGCAAAAGTTATGAGAGATGGGGAGATTTAGGAAAACTTAACATGATTTTCTGAATTTTACCAAATTCTGGGTACGATTTTTGTTCAAAATAGTTTTACTTTAAGACTTAACAAGTTACAAGTTATAATAATTTCTTAATATCTATAGTTTATTGCAGTTAGACAACTTTCTCCATAATATAAAACAAAATTGCATTACTTGTCATACACAAATTAGATTACTTTTAGTATTTTTTGCACAATTACAGTAGCTCAGTTACTAGTGTGCTTGCTCTGTATGTGACAGGTCAGGTTCAAACCCTTGTCAGATCAGACCAAAACTTGAAATAAGGTAATGACTGTTCTTTCACCAAACACTCGGCATTTAGAAATAAAATTTCTTCAGAAGAAATCTTAAACACCAATGCCCCATCTCATGGGAGGCATGATACACTAAAGAACATATTGCCCTGAGCACACTGTAAAAGTCCAACTTTCTGCCAATTTGCCTATAGCTATTGATATCTTGATATAAGTAAAATATTTTTGACACTGACATAATACCCCATTCAATCAATCTACTCCTTGCAAGCTGTGATCTAAGTTACTACTAACCTCTTTGTATCATTATCAGAGAAGCCCATTTCCTGTAGTTTATTTCTTCTGTAAAGTTCAAAATGTTTCTTATGGGTTGTCTCTCTTAGATCCTCCATGTTGGTACGGATCAACATCTCTCTAAGCTTAACAAAGTCACAATGATTTTCATTTTCAACTGAAATACAATATGTTTAAGATTAAAATTTTAATCTTTACTTCTATCTGATTAAAACTGATTAAATATTTATATTAACATCACCTTTACTGTTTTATGTGGTGTTTTATCATCTGTAGTATATATTTTGATTGATTTTAAGAAAGCTGAAAGATCTCATGGTTTTTACTGCATTCAGTCCACATTTTTAATTCACCAGGGGCTACGGTATTTTCAAAACTTTCCTCTAAAACACCGTAACATTAACATTTTCTTCATTCATGCAATGTATAAATGTGACCCACTAAGGCCTTAACAATGGGCCCTTTCTAGAATGAACAGTTTTTGGACATTGTTGATAGACAGCTAGAGATGCTGTGATCCTTAAGCAAGTGTTTAAGACCACTTGGTAACTGAGACACCCGATTTAATAGAGGTAGTTTTAATGATAATTTAGACTTATACTTACCCTGTACAGTACCCCATGGGTATTGACGAGCTTTGACCATTTTATTACCCATCTTTACTTCATCATTACTACCAACAACAGCAAAAGGCAAGTGGGCCTACGAAATCATAAACAAAACAATGGGGTAACATAAAGCTTGACATGAAAATAAAAATCTGTTTCAGCAAAATACCTGAACCCACTTCGAATACAAACTGCTGTTTGGAAAACTTTAGTTTATCAAGGTTAGTTAAGCAAAGAGAGAAGCAAAAATAAAACTAAAATAAAATTATCTTGATAAAATTAGGTAGTTTTACACAGGTTTATATTATAATTACTCAGAGTTTGTTTTTATAGGTTCCAATTTTTTTAAGGTATTTATCATTACAAATCATCAATTACAGAAGTTGCACACACTTTTTCATATCACAAATACATGTATTTTCTAGTATAAGTATACATTTTACTGACTTACATTCATACTTTTGTTGGTTTCTGCCACTGTCTCATCCTCAGCAGGAAACTGATATATCTGTACACCATTAGACACAAGCTCTGACATAACCTGAAAAACAAGCAAGTTTAAATTGTAGAACCAGGAACTTTGTGTTTTGTTTCATATCCTGAATCAGAATTTTCAAAATACCAAATTGTAGAACCCCGTACTTTTGTGATTTTGTTTCAAATCTTATACGGGAATTTCCCGTCTATAGGTAACACGTATGTATTATGACGTCATAGAAAATTGTGTAAAAATTCTATAGACCGTACGTCCAAATCATTTGACGCCGCGCGTGCACCACTTTTCACTTTTTTTCTCAAGGCCATTGAAGGGGTCAAATCGACAGGAAGTGAGCTCCATATGGGGGGAAATCTCGCCCGTCTCGTACATCAGAAATGAAACCAAGAAACGATTATCGTGAAAATTATTCATTGAAACAAGTAATAATTTAAATAGGTTGATCGAGTACCAAATATTTATGTTTCTTTCGCCATTCTGGCTGATCTCCAAGTGTAGCGTTTCAAGATTCGCGATGACGTGATTTCTTTTGATCGGGTCAAAGTTCAATTCAGATCGATAACCACTGCAAGCCAATCAGCGACCGACTTTCCCACGTGCATCAACCATGATCACACAGTATACAATGCGGGAAGATACAAAAATTGCCGATTTCAAGTTAGATAAATCGATAGCCATAGTTACCTGACACAAAACTATTACGAGGTTAGCATAACCACAGTATACGACTTCTACGGTAACTCTTTTTCACATATTATTACTTAATTGAATCAAAATTTTGAGTGCATCTGTGACCCTCGCTGAATGCAGTGTAAACAAAAATGGCGTTCGTCAGGACGGGAAAGACGTTTTCACAAACGATCGATTTTTAAGAAAAATAATAAAATGCGTTTTTCGAAAGAATTAATTAACAGTTCTTCCCAATAATCATTTTTATAAAAATACAGATAAAATTTATTGAATTTATTCCGAATTTAATGTAAATATTGACAAATCCTCTTGTTTGTTTACACTGTGACGTGGATATCATGATCGAGCTGGACCAGTTTGACTTAAAGGTGCTGACTAAAACTGACTTCAACTACAATGACTGCACTCATCAAAAATCTAACTTGGACATAACTGATGAGGAAACTGTACATGTTGTGCAATGAGATGGACCGCTGTCCCAAAAAGTTGTGATGAAAATAACAATAATAAAACATTCATGTTGAGTTTAGCAGCTGACTGTAGTTGAGATCCACTTAGGTAAGGTCTGAATTGACTCTTTGAAAACCTCCAGGGATGGCGACTGGACTAATGATGCTGGCAGGGGATTCCAATAATTTAGTTCTCGGAATGAATATAAAAATTTTAACTAGGGTAAAATCAACATTACCTTCTTCAATATCCCAGACTTGGTTCTCGAAAAAAAAAGTTGGTATAAGTGAATAAATGCCAATTTCCACTCCACCATCCACATAAGCGACCATTTCAATATAAATCTTAAAGCACCATCTTTCTAGTATATCATCCCAGAATGTTTCATTTCAATTTAGGCGAATAATGAATAATCTTGACTGGGGTAAAAAAAACTCCAACCCACCATCCTAGAATTAAACGTCTCGATATAAGTGAAAAAGCATTTTCAACTCTCCGGGGCTGGGGCTCTTCATGCAGTGAAATTTAAAGGGGCTGGGCTAAAATTAACATTATTTCGGTACAAGCCTGTCAAGTTTTAATCATATCATTTGTCACTTGCAATGGTCTGTGCTTTAGAAAATTCTCATCATGGTACTATATGCCTGTGAATGTTGAAGGTGTAAGAGGAGCTTACCCTCATACCACTGTATTAATATACAGTTGTGGTTAAAGGTGCTGCCTAACAGAGTCACAGACAAGCATTCCACTCCCAATTAATATAATTCTATAACCAGTTGATAATCTATCCTTTAAGCCAATTGTGGCTTGCAAAATGAGGAAGCAGTAACTCAAATTTTGAAGTATTGTCATGTATAACACAAGTCAGGTTGGAACCAAAAACCTTCCACTCTCCAAGAGGATGCTATTACCATTGAGCAACCAAGGCGGTCACAAACAGAATAGATTGTTGACCAAGGGATATTGCAAGCCTAGGCTTATCAGGGCCTTCGGCAAAAAGTTTTATGACCATCATCACTGTATTGTTGACAAGTTTGATGTCTCTGTGTCCAATATTGACCTGGATGTTTTACTTCCATGTTCTCTTCACTTAATATTGATTACACACGTGGCCCGTGTAGCTAGCTAACAGAAGGTGCTTACCCTTCCAGAAAACTCGGTCTCACTTCCCTGGTGGAAGTTCGCGTGTTTAAGCTAGCTTGTCAGTTTCAAAGTTTTTCTTACTTTACTCCCGGATTGTGATTTGGACATGGATTAGTATGTTTGTTTTTCATTGGTATAACTGCTTCATTAATTGAATGGGGCAATCTTGAACTGTGATATGATGCACATCTTGTTTTAAGAAACAGGAGTAGTTATTTATGCAATCCATAAATCAGTGGATTAAATTATTCACATGGTATGGTAAAAAGTGATTTAAGATGAGAAGACATTACAACGTGAGAATGTTGTCGTGATATGGATGAGTATATTCACTATATTGGGTAATTGAATAGCCTTTTGTGTCCCTGATAAGATCATACCAAAACTCAGTTCTGTGTGACAGAACATGATTGAAAGATGAGGCAAGAACTCGGCGGTAGTTAACTATAGTCAGTCCCACTAGTATTTGGTGAGACAAAACAATGTGTGCCATCCCTTTTTTGTGTGTGTGTGTGTGTGTGTGTGTGCACAATAACCCGATAATAAATTTGGACATTTCCCGGGATAGGCAATGCCTATTTTCATATTATGAATTCATATGTGCTATCAGACAAGGATTTCCATCCATTTCATGTTTTTTGCCAATACATTGTAGTAGATTTTTTTTAAATCTCACATCCTGTTTTCATGCTCTCCCAGAAGTTGGATGACTGGGAAAACCCTTCTATTTTCTTACAGGATGTAGTCACAACTGACATGACAGTTATGTTGATTAGTAAGTTAGGTGGAGTAACTATGTCACACAAATAACAACTATGTTTACATAGAATTTGCAAAACATTATATATTTCATTCTACATCAAACTGGTTCTCTGTTTTCACTTAAAAATGGGTTGCTAGATGATATTTTTTAAGTGATTTATTCTACATAGATTAAGCTTCATACATTATCTCACAGGTTAATAATGATCAATGTTCCATGAAGAACATAGGTATCAAAAACACACATACCAGTTTATGTCCAACCTCTATAGCCCAGAGTTTTTTCATTTAGTTTTTGTGCAAATTTCTCCCCAAGATAACTTTGCCTCTTAAGCCCTCTATTAAACTGCTGTCACTTTTTAGTTGACATTAACCTCACAAATTTCTATATCATAGTATATAGATCTACATGTTTCTATATTCCTCGTACCTTTGCTTTGAATTTCTGTAGTTCAGCTTTAGTGATTGTATCAGCTTTAGCTATAACTGGGATGATGTTGACCTTACTATCTAGCTTCTTCATTGTTACTAAATCTAAAGCTTTTAGTCTGAAAAATTTAATAAAAGTATATCATTTAAATACTAATTCAATGAATTACTTTACTCAGAAAAACTCATTTTGTGAAAAAGAAAAATGCAACCTTGGCCTATCAATTGTCTTCTCAAACTAATAAAATATTTTATTTCACATAATGTATATTGAAAAATATAAAAATCATTGTTACTCAACCTCATGGCTTATGACAGACTTAACGATGGGAAGCATGCGTTAAGCCTTATACAACTTTCTGCAATTATTATTCTTACTAAATTGTAAAGAGAAATCAATTTAGACTAATATACAACTGAAACAGCATGCCATTTGAAAAGTGCCCCACAAACAAATCCTCTACTCTTTCCAAAGAATATTCCTCTGAAGGTTCATTAAGATCTGTGAAATAGTTTTTGCGAAAAGTAGCAGTCATATTGTTGATAGAAGAAATGGAGTCAAAACTATATGTAACCCAATTTCATTTGGGGACATAATAAGCATTTATTTGAAGGTAAGCAAATGTGATGAATCATATTCTGTTGTAATATAATAGAATCCTACATTCTGAACACACCAAAACTTGACATTAAATGAAATTCATAGGGAATTAAACCTATCTAAGTTTCTCTCTCTCTCTCTCTCCTTTGTATTTGCAGATAAAAACAAAACCTTTAAATGACTTACGAATGGCCCGTTGGTGCGATGAAATACAAACAAGAATGAATTCTGGTGTCATGGTAACTGAACAATGAGCGTTTTATTTTCAGTTCTTCCTGTAGAAAGGCTTCAAACTGACTATCAATGTAATCCACAATAGGCTTCCAGCTGGAATATAGAGATAATAAAAAATATAATATGTTTATCCAGCTGGTATATAAATGTAATAAAAATAATATTTTTCAAGTCAATCAAATATATAAAACATCTAAATCTGATAAAGTCAACCTGTTGTATTTCACTAGTAAAATCTCAAATGAAAGGTGTTTCATCCCTAAATAAAATATCCTATTTGTATTTTTCTTTCACTAATTTTTGTTAAGACATCCTGAACATATTTAATTTATTTTTTCACTAAATTGGTTTTCAGTTTTGGATTTTCCTAAACTTGAGAAGCAACTTGGCCAATGAAACCTTTGAAGTAATGGGGTTCAACAGTGTACAATGTGAGACTCCTTGGCCATACAATTTTTAACATATACAAGTATATCTAAAATGCATGCTTACGGATCACAACACCTCTCACTGCCTGTGGTTGAATTCTACTTTAGACAGGTCTTAAATTTGACAGTTCACTTTCTGAAGGTCATGATTTTCTCTGGGCACCTCAATATACCGGTAAGCGAAAAAATCTTGACTGGGGTGCAAAACTCCATTACTCTTCTCAAAGACTATCATGGGAATAAATAACAGACTTAACATCATGTTGGGGCAGTGATGAAGCCCATTGCTTAATCAGGACTTAATAATGTATAATAATGATAAGAACAATAGTTACCTGTCTTCCTTGTTGATCTGGTCACCAAATGCTACACTATCTACCACTGTTAACTTTAATCTTACATTGCTCTCTTGTAATTCTGTCAAAGTAAAAAGTAACATGTAGAAATTTAAAGTACCTGTTTAATTTAATAGATACATGAACATTTATTCAGAAAGGAGTTTGCACTGATATGATTATATCATTTTCAAATTAATAACAAGACCAAGCTACACCTGTTTAAATTATTGTCAATGATGACAACGTGCAATGGGGCATATAATATTCAAGTAGTATCACGTGAAAATAAAATAAAAGCTAAGGCTCTAGCTCATAATATGTTCCCGTCTGTTCAGTAGTCTAGGAGGAGTAGGTTGGGTAAGAAAATATTTTTAAAATTTCAAAGGGACATAACTTTGAAGAAATTGCACAGTTACCTCCTCTTCTGGTGCACACAATGTAATCATGTATACCAAGTTTAGAAAAAATATCTTTCATGGTGTTGGAGGAGTAAGCATGACATACTACCGGTATTATTCCTTTAATGAAAATAATTTCAAAAACATCATTATGAATCAAGTTGATCAGTTGTGCTTAAGACTTGCAACTTGCAACTCTCCGGTCATAATAACTGTTCCATACAAAGGATTAATTAGAGTTCCACCATATGCTCAAAAGGGAATTCGCAAATATGCAGCCAACTTACCATTAAACACAAACATATTGGTCCATGTCTAAATCAAAATCCAGAAACTTTGAAAACCAGCAAATTAAGTTAAACATGTAAACTTCCACAAGGGACGCGAGACCGGGTACTCAGGAAGGGTAAGCACCTCCTGGCTAGCTAGCTGCAACCACCACATGTGAAATGTATGGGTAAACAGAATGTTCAAACTTACCATATGTGCTAGCCTTCAATTTGACGCCTGGTAAATCATGTGTACTGGGTGTACAGATAAACAGGGCGTTTAAACTTACCATATGTGCTAGCCTTCAATTTGACGCCTGGTAAATCATGTGTACTGGGTGTACAGATAAACAGGGCGTTTAAACTTACCATATGTGCTAGCCTTCAATTTTACACCTGGTAAATCATGTGTACTGGGTGTAGAATCAAAGTGAGTGTTAAACAAGGTGTCCATCAATGTGGACTTCCCGATACCTGTCTCTCCTGTAAAAACAACAGTAATAACAGTTTAAAATTGGTGTACAATGGTTTGTTGTGAAGCAATATATATTATATATTTACATTATTGTTTCAACAATCTGTATATAGTGGAACCTGGGAAAACTAACCCTAGAATAAACAGAAAACTTCTATATTGGTCTGCCATTTTGCATTTTCAAAGTACTGCTTCAAAAGCTGATTTACATAGTGTGGCTGACAGAGATGCCACACTAAACATTTACAAGTCTTTTGATAATACATTACATGCAGTTGTGGTAAAACTATTTATAAATTGGAAGCCTGGACATTAAACTCAATGATGTACAATATCTACCAATATCTGTATTTTGACATTTAAATGCCTTTACTGCAATACATTTTAGAAATTACTTTTAATCTGTTGTGGTTTATGGGGTATAAACAAGAATTTAGAATTGGCAATTCTCATAAAATTGCAAAGCAATTTTTAATATAAGATTTGCATAAAGCCAAATTTTAATATTATTAAATACTGGTTTTCATTTATCATCAGCTTGTTTTGTCAGTGAATGGAACAGCGCCATTGATCCTTTCAGGACTTTTTTCGTTAAGCCACGCCTTTTTGGTGGCATTTTATCCCGTCAATGCATTTAGCCCCACCCTAAATCAGATTTAACCAGAGGTTGACAGGTCATGCTAGTTTACTGAAATGTAAACATTATTCTTGTCAATAAGTTTATGTAGGAAAAATTCAGTGCTTGTAATACTTTAATATAACTGGCCTTTCCTAGAGATTTTTATCGAATGACATTTGAAAATGTATAACTTACCTAAACATAGTATATTAAAGCAGAATCCTTTGGTTACAGATTTATTGACCAACTGGTCTGGTAAACTATCAAATCCAACATGTCCACTTAAATTCAAATTCCGAACATTTCCAATCGGAGCAGGCTGGAAAAAAAATAAAATAAAAAAATAAACATCAATTATTATGAATGCAAACAAAACTGAATGGAAACATGAATACCCGATATTTAGTTTTGCAACTTTCTTTTTGCTGATACATGCAACATGACATGGTTGCAACATTATGAACTCTATATTGTAACTGGGACCTTTGCTCGGACCCTTTAAAAAATGACATATACATATATACATACTGCAGAAATAGCACCTCCCATGATTAATATATAATAAGATGTATTTTTGACTTTTTTCCACTCTGGTGTTCTATGGGAAATCCACAACATACATGTACTAGTCTACATTGCCTATAAACTATGTATGTGGTATATATATACATAAAGACCTTCCGGTAAATGGTAGTACATATATAAATATACTATAAATGTTTGTGAAGTAGCAGCTGTAACCTTAGTGAGAGCTGAGAATCTGGAGTTAAGTGTCCCTTAATATCCATCATTATCTAATTACCGTACCTTTACCACTGAGTAGCGTGTACAGATGCATGTATACCATATATTATAAAGTCTAACTTAAAGTTTATAAACTTCTGAAAATAATGTTTAATGTTATAAATAAAGTTATAAATAGAATTAATTAATTAATTAAAATACATGTATAAAAATTCCTGTAAAAAAAAGAAAACATATATACATAAAGGAGATATTTAATATAAGCAATCAAAATTCTTGATTATAAATACTGTTATATTACATCAAAATTTATTTATATACAAAAATTTCTGATGGTTTAGACAGTCACATGTGGAAATACTCTAATGAAAGTAAACATCAAGATCTGTTTCATGTTCGTGTAAATTTATATCTAAGTCAGATTATTAAGACTTTTACATTTCCTTAATTTAGCATGATTGGTGGCTATAAATAAACTCCAGTAACCACACAGACATAAACAAACACACTAAGTTCTTTGTGTTACATAAGAAATATTCCTCGCTTCTAAAATTCATATAAGGCCAAAGAAAGAAAATATGTGTATCTGCCAACACTCTTGGAAAAATAAGGGTCTGTAAATAGGCTTTTTTTAAAATTGACCATATGGGGCAAGGATGCACTTTTCAAAATAGTGTCATAAAAACATTGGGGTAAGCATAAATGTTCAGAATTTGCTGTTTAGTGGAAACACACTTTTTTGCCTAATAAATAAGGTATTTTTTGTTGATTCTAAGTATTCTTAAGTCACATACAACGATTGCAAATGTTACAACAAACTAATTATTTCATCAAACAACTAAGATCATTAAAACTTTTCAGACTTTCCTATCTTTTTTTGTATTACATATTTCCATCCAATTTGCTGTGCAATATCACTTTTAAACATGAAATATAATTCAAATATGAATTAAATTGTTTCTTTTGTCATTTTAAAAAAAGGAGTGCAAGAAATGAAACTGTGATATTTCAACATGTAGATACAATGACGTCACATTCCACCCTGTTTTGTCATCATAATAAAAATGCTGGCGAAGACTGGTGGCATGACCAACAGCTTCCAACAGCCAAAAAACATTTAAAATTTTATCTTGATTATAAAAAAGAAACCATGCATTACTTAACAAAGACAATTAATAGCTGTGATTTACAACAGTGAATTAAGTAAAACCATCTGAAATGTTTAAAATATCGGGTATTCATATACATGCATATTGAAAACAAACTAATCCCCCATAAAAAGTTAATTGATACATCGAAATAAGACATAGACATATTCATACATATAATAGACAGAATATAGCATGTTGGACAAATCCCGTCTGTGAAATTTATTTCAAATGTGTAATTTCTCATAAACATGACACATGTTTACAAACATGACAAAGGCAATACATTTTTATGAAAATTAAAACTGGTATTCATCTTGGTAAAAGTGAAACAAAATGATGTTGAAATTATAATGAGAAGAAATATAGTTGGGAAATTACACAAATGGAATAAGTTACCCCAAACTTTGAGAATGTAAATTTTCTGTCAAAAGTCAAGTTTATATTGCTATATACGGTAATCATTATATACATCCTTGTGCAATATATCTGAAATGAACAAAAGTTAGAGGTAAACATTAGTAAATGTCAAACCAGTAATTCAAACAAAAGATACATGTACATTCAGCTGTTTTAACACAAAGCTAGTAAAATCGAAGATTTATTCTTAACCATTCAGGTGAATTTTTTTTATCAATTCATTCACATTATACAATGTTGATGATAGCACTGCCATCTGCCAATTGCTAATTTTTATCATAGTTCCAGAAAATGGCTTTTGGCTAATTTTTTTTCCTCCAAAAATTTCATCAATTTCAATATGAGGCAGACAAAATTTGTTGCAGTTTTCATATTTTTCTTCATTTTTATTTTTGCAGATAATTAACTACAGTCCAACCTGCCTTAAAGGCCACCTCTATATAAGGATCACCTGCTTATAAAGGCCTGTAGAATGTATCCCAAGCGTTCTTTATTCATATTATTTGAACCTGTATATATAGGCCACCTGCCCACAAAGGCCACTTTTGCTGGTTCCCTGGGGTGGCCTTAATAGACAGGTTTGACTGTACACAAACTTAAATTAAATCTGAAAAGACATTTCCTCTTTAGATGTTTGTAAATTGTAAGATTGTACATTTTTTACATTTGTAAAACTTAAAGAACAACTGGTTTAACATCTATCTATAGTAATTATACAGTTGTATAGTATGTATATACTAGTAATACATGTATATATATCTGAAATAGAAATAAAGAATAAAAAGCTCCGAGTTCATTCCTATGTACAGGCTCATTATGTTGTTGATAGTACACATTATTTAAAACCATATTTAGTTAATTCTCAGAATTTCTTCATTCCATTTCTATATATCCTGTTTTGAATGAAGAATTTACACCTGTAATTTTGGTTTTTTTTTTTTTTTTAAATTTTTATTTTTTTGTTGCTTTCTGTGAATGTCTGGATGTAGCTGCCATTAGTTCTGAAACCATAATCCTTAGATTCTTAAAATTCTAGGAAATTAGTGTAGTAAACAATTGTTAATTTTAAAAAAGAAAAAAAAAAAAGAAAATTCAAAGAGTCACAAGAATCATAATCCATCTATCGGTAAAGAATAATATTACACAATTGAAGAAGCAACTTCAAAAACCTATGAATATTAAAATACAAATGTACCACGGTCAGGTCAATTTGAGATAAATATTTTCACAAGTTTCCATATTTAAAATTTACACAAATCAGAATCTTAATTTTCCATGAGAAAAATTGATCACAATGTAAAAGAACATAGATTACCAGTAAAAGTTATACAATAACAGGAATTTATGGATAAATCAAATATTTCATCAAAAAAAAAAAAGAAGAGGAAAACATGATTAAGATTGCCTGAATATATTTTTTAACATTATATATTGGAATAAACAGTATTATGTATACCGGTATGTGAAATATATCTTATAAATTTGAAATTTAAACCTGGACCACAGGATCTTATTAGTTAGTGCTACTATGTAAACAAATATGATGAAGTGAGAATTAACTAGTTAATATGTAAAATAATATGTACTACCAATAAAAATACCTACATCTGGATCATGTGACTTATCATGTGGCTTATCATGTGACTTATCACATGACTGATCAGGTTTTGGATCAGCTTTTGGCTGAGGTTTCTGCTGATCCTGATCACTTGAAGTGCTAGTTTTTGAAATTTTAGGAATTCCTTCTGTACCTGGACTGGCTGGAGGCTTGATTAGAATGAAGAGGAGTTAAAACTTAATTACGTATAACAAATATATGATACAACATGAATTAAACAACAAATGGTGATTTTAATACATAAGTTCAAATTAAAACAGCTTACCGGTAGCTAAAGAAGCAGGTGGTCTTATCACTAAGGATTGACTTTAAAGCATGCTTGACTATCTGTTTTATGTCTAACTGTTTTTATGTCTGTATAGGATTCTGATGCAATGCTAAACTTAACATGCTCTTCTGATTACTGTAAATCTTGCAATTACATTTACCGGTAGCCATAAATAGGAAAATAAAAAATTCCACTGAACTAAATGTCTTACCTAGCTCTTATAGTTACCATAATAAGGCCTGCATATGTATCTTACACTTCTAACTTGACTCTGATCACTGGTGCTATGACTTTTATATTTTGTCAAACCAACTACACAGCCACAGATACTTATTGGGACTATAGTCGCCAGGTGAAACAAAAGTTTGAAGCAAATAAACCAAAAAATAATATGTGGACACATAGAAAAAAAAACTCGGGTAGCATAATTGCCAATTTGTTGACAAAATGGAATTGTGTAACTTTTCATGTGTCATGCTTGGGATTGGCTATATTCATGCATGCAAATGATTGCAATGACACCATCTTGATTTTAAAACCCAAATTCCAACATTCTCTAAATTCATAAAGTAACATGCTCACCTTTTTTATATTTTTACTGGGTAGCTTTGAATGATGCAATGTAAAAAGATGATAAATTTGTCTCAGACCATGATATATAACAATAAAGAAACAAATATAACAAGCAAATTCAGTGAATTAGGATCCCTGCCAGAAGATTTTTATTCTCTCTGATTTGCACTAATGTTCAAAGGGCCATAACTCCGAGGAAAATGAGAAAACCAACTCAGGTTGACAATATGGCAGATAATGCACATCTACTATCTATGTTGATACTTTACACCAAGTTTTGTGAAATAGTGCTTCATAGTTTTGGAGAATTAGCAGAGACAAGAATTTCGGTTAGACAGAAACTTGAATTTAATTTGAAAGGTGGGGGATAAAAAGTTCCTAAAGTCTAAATGTCACACAGTACCCCTTCTTGGTTCTGGGTCAGGGGAACCTGAATTTGGCAAAATAAAGATTTCTAATGCCATTTTAGAAAAAATTCTAAAAGGGAAAATACATGGTGCATGTATGACGAATACAAATGTTCCTTCTTTATTTATTTAAATTGGAAAAAGTCATTCTAAATTCACTTACCGGTAGGCTGTATTCATTTGGGAAAACTTGTTTAGCATTTTGGGAATGGGGGTCGATTTTTGGCCCTAAATTAACCAAATCCACAGCCATACTGATTAATTGAATGGGATTTTACACCCCAGTTAAAAATAATTCACTTATTAAGTTATATATGGATTTCACCAGCTTTAGGTGAAGTGGCAGAATCTTTTACCTTTACAGTGCACTTAAAGCAATGTGCAGGGAGGGTTCTTTAACATGCAATGCCTGCTGTGAAACAGGGTACCATTTTTTAATTTAAGGTCTCTTGATAAGAAGGACCCAATGACTTTCATTTCTAAATGCTGAGACAGTCACTACTTATTTTCAATCATGGTCAGACCCCTCCAGGGTTCAAACCAACAACCTCCCACATATGCAGCAGCCCCAAATTGAGTGTAGTGATAGCTGGGGAGTTTTACTCCCCAATCATGATTTTCGTTAACTTATATCAAAGTCAAGTCAAGGATGGTGGAATATGTGTTTCCACTTCATGAAAGTACCAGTACCTAAAACTAACACACAGTTTAGACCTTCCTAAGCTTTTGTCATGTTATGGTTTTGATTTAAAATACAAAATAACATACAAACAAGGAAATAATTTATAACACTATTTTATATATATTTCATATTCTACTGCTGTTTTCCTGTCAAAAATACCATTTCCATATTACCCCACTAAGTCTTAATTCCCATTAGTTACTGGTCCAGCAATGATAATTAATGGTGATTTGACTATGAACAAAAAGCTGGTCTTCCATTGCTGGTATCAAACTTTGTATCCTGGCTTCCTGAGTTTCTCCACCATTCATAATAAATGGGTGATTGTCCTAATCACATTTTTAGCAAGTCCCTGGGGTGTTTTATTCCATTACTTTATCAAAACCTTTTTGGAACACATGTTCTAACTGTTCTATTAAAGCATTGTATAATCCAACTAAAATCTAATGGAAAATAGTGGCGGGTTGATACAGATTTATTGGGCGAAATCTAACTTTGAGCCGAGTTGAGTAATGCTGTTTAACGTCCCAGTCAAGAATATTTCCCTTGTATCGAGATGTTGCCAGCTGTAGGCAAAGGTGCAGAAATTTGCCTGTGTGGTTTGCTGATGGCATTATACAGCAGGGTTCTTTAGCGTACCAAGCTCACTGTGACACAGGACCTCGTTTATTTTAAGTTCCCATCTAAAAGAACTGTGACTTTCATTTTGTGGCGAAAGAACAGTCACTACCCACTTTTAAGTCTTCGGTCAGACCCGACTGGGGATAGAACCCATTTGGGCCCAGAAACAAGGAAGGACAACCTCTTACTTACGGAGCAAGCACTCTACATAATCTTGACATGGGGGCGCAAGATAACCATTTTACCCACCGACTCAGTTTGCAAAAATGAAATTCTTTCAAGATGAAAAATTATAAGACCCAGGCACATCAACATCAAAAAGGAGTGTTGTTCCCAACCTGATAGAGCTTAATGGGGTGTTTTCATGTTTTATCAATGTTATTAATCTATAAATGATATTTGGTGACTTTGCCTTGTTATTTTTATGGCCAAATATGAGGGCACAATTCAAAAATGCTATGTATCCTCAAGTGCTCTAACTTCGTGGTAGCGTCAAGTTCGTGGCATTTTGTTTACACCGGATATCAATCATAGGAATCACATCACTGCACATGTTCAAAGTCAAAAAGGCGCCATAAGTGTTCAACTTTCTATTTTCGTTAGAAAAATTTTAAAATATGTTTTAAAATTACGAAAATATGTAAAAATATCGGAAATTTTAATTTTTAGACAAATTTTACTATTCCCAAATTATTCTTAAACTATCTCATTATTTTTTCGTCACATGTAAAATAAATCAAGATGTAAACAATGTCGTCTGCAAATAGAGTCTCTGACTTATTTATTCGATCCTGGTTTGAAACATTTAGTACCAGGTAAATATAGTTTATAATGAAATCAAAAACGTGTGACACTTACGCCATTTTCAGTAAAATATTATGCATTTTCACTATATAATATGATGTAAAAACGGGTGTAAAAACGAGGTCAATTGCTCATGTCATACCGGAAGTGTATGATCGTTTTTTCTTGTTATAAATTTTATTTTTTAACAAATTCTATTGTAAATCTAAACTAGACTACTTAAAATATTTCTTATAGAAAAAAATCAGTTTTTTAGAAATTGATCACGTAAAATCACCTGATCCGGGAGACCTCCCACGAACTTTCCACACATTCTTCAAAATGCATATAACCCGAGGGTATTGTTTACAAACGATGTTTACCGGTATGTAACAAAAATAACCAAGGTTATTTCCGGTTTTGAAACTGATTTGGCAAGAAATTTGAAGTAAGACTCAAATGGTTATTGTTTGCTGACGATTGCCCATTAATTTTTTGACACAAACTGTTAGTACCACGAACTTAGGACACACGAGGATACAGGAAATAGACTGACTCATTTTACTGTCATTTTTATTGCTTTGTTTTCCTGTGGTTATCATGCAAAATTAACACATACACGTGCATTTAAGATATTTTCTATAAACCGTATCAAAAATTCTTACTCTCTGAACTTCAGTTGCTGCCATTCTCTTGTTTGAAATTTGAAAAATATTCTTTGAATTCCACAAAATCACTGAAAGTAAATCTCTCCTCCCAGGAAGATCAGGAACCGGAAGTACTTTCAGTGCGAAGTAAAAACTACTAAATTAATCTGCAAAATAAATTCATTTATATTTAATAAAAAATAATGTACATTAGATTTTAAAAAGAGTGTAGTTAGTTGTAAAATTTATTTTTACAGAAAATAATAAATAATTTATTCACTGCGGGAATGCGGAAGTTGTTTTGGCATCTTTGCCGATCGTGAAAACAGCTACTGCAGTTGTGATCAACAAATATTTACTTTATCTATGTGTACGTGAACTTATACAACTAGTTTCCTTAATAGGAGATAAAGAAGAGGTATTGTTACAATTCCTCTTTCCTCCAAAATGTCACTAACAGGTGCAGATGAGACTGCAAAAGTCGCATCAACAGATGACATCCTAAAAGCATCTGGGAATGATGAGACGAAATTCGAGTTGCTAATCGAATTAGTTCAGGGCGGTAAAGTGACCAACAAAGATGTGGTGGACACGTGCCTGCTTATGGTAAGATTTGTGTAGTAAAAACGAAATTGAAAGTGTACTTCATATTAGAAAAAGAGGCGTTACCTTGATGTCATTTCGGTGTTGTCATACCTGGATGAAAAATGGGGCTCAGTTTGGGGTCCACTATGATTAATTATTGTTACCTCATTTTGACATATTCAAAAAAAAAAAAAAAAATTGTGTAAAATAATTATACTGAAATTTTAAAATAATAACTTGTTTATGAAAAGTTCAGCCTTCGCAAGAAATAAATGAGTGAATTGTTCATAATTTGTATGATGTCGGTGGCACACATCATTTATCCGTTGCCGCCTCAGTGCCATACTCATTATCCCAAATTACAGTACCACCTCAAAAGTATTTGCTTATATACGTTATTTTGATTTTCTAACTTTACTTCCTATGTTAAATGGATTTTTTTCAAATTTCAGTATTCCTGGACAGATGTTATAACTAGTTTTAACAGCAATCATAAGCACATATTTTGTTTAAAGAAAAAAATAATTGCTTCCCAATCTTCTTATAATTTCGAATAAAGTTGTTTTTTTTTTGGATAAAGGAATCAGATAGTTGCACACTTAAAAATTATGGCACATCAAGTTTAAAAAAATATTTTTGACAATTTCATAAACTCGGGTCAAGGATTGAAGGAATAAATTCAGTGTAATTATTTGAAAAAAAACTTGCTTTTTCACATGTTTTATGATTAGCAATCAGAGAAGGTTGAAAGTACACAACCCATAATAGATGCAAACACAATTGGTTATTAAAAGTCTGGCATCAAGTAACTAATGAGCTTTGTACCAACTACAAGAACTGACTTGTTGATTTCATCCATAGTTTCCAATATACAGTAAAACCTCATTATAATGCCCCTCGATAACTTTGCCACCTCGCTTATCGCCACACTATTTTGAAGTCCCAAAATCCATTTTGTTTATGATTTTCTTTATGGGCCTCCCTCGATTTATTGCCAAACCACTTTATAACGCCAAAATATGACTGAACAAATGGTGGCGATGAATCGAGGTTTTACTGTACTTCGTTTTCTTATCTTAATCAGAGAACAACACCAAAAATTCTAAAGTAGCCAAAAAAGGACCATTCCTTCCCCATTTGTACTGGTCCTTCTTTGATGGACTTTGAATGATCACTCCGAAGTGGTGATCCTGAGGCTATAGAGTCAGGGAGGGTGGGCTACAAGGCCCTCCTAATCCTATTGGCTGGGGTTTGGGTTGCATCCCCCAAGTAAATTTGTAGATTTAGAATGGCCAAAAAATCTATCTGGAGCTCCATAGACCATAATTTACAACATTAAGAAAGTTTAATATCTCGCATGTTAATATTCAGTAATATGATGATGCCCAAACATCTAAAACTGTTCAGGTTGGCACTGGTTTTCTACTAGCCACTGATGAATCGTGATGATGTTTTACTGGTCCTTCCAAATTTTTACTGGCCACTGTCCTACGGACCAGTGTTAGTGTCAAACCCATTTGAATAAATCGTCGAGCTTCAAGGCCATCATAACAGTATTGTTGAGTTTAAGTTTGATGTTTCTGTGTCCACGATTGCCCTGGATATATTTGACATCTCATACACTGTAGTTCCATGTTCCTTTCACTCAATCTTGATTACACACATGGAAGGTGTAGCTAATTTGATTTAAATTTTAAACTTTTAAAAGATGAATTATTATGTTCTCATCAATAATAATAATAATAATAATAATATAATAATAATAATAAAATAAAAAATAAAATCAATTATTAGAGGAAAATAAAAATAAATTGCTTGCATTGATTTTAATTTGGTATCATTTAAAATAAATACAAGAATTCTGATTACCGGTCGCGACACATGTTGCAGTCAAACTTTTTTACATTTAAGGATCAATTTACCTTAAATGGTTTCATTTAGTTTGACATTTTACGTAATCTCATGTATTAGGTCGATATACTTCAGCGATCACAACTAAGATCGTGGGACCGTATAGCAAACACAATCTTGCCCGTATACAGCTGATATTAGTTATCGTATTGTGCATGCGTAAGTGTAAATAACGCCAGCCTACTACCTGCGTTATACGGCCTTAAGTGTAAAGAATCAGTCCGATAGCTAAACAGGAGGTGCTTACCCTTCTGGAACACCTGACCTCACTTCCCTGGTGGAAGTTCACATGTTTAACTTAACTTGTCAGTTTACATTGTAAATGTTTTTACTTTGTTTCTGGATTGTGATACGGACATGGATTAGTATGTTTGTGTTTGATTTTGTTTCTTAAAAATCTAAGGTACAAAATGTGTTCACATCTTTCTTTTTATTGGCTTTAGATATGTCATCTTTTTAACCAGTGTTCATTCTAGAAGGGGCCATGCCGCCATGGGGACAATGACCCCTTATTTTGCCAAATGGCCCCATTGTTAAGGTTTTTAGGGTGCTGTATTTAACAGAACATGAATGCAAAAATATTTATGTTATGGTGTTTTAGAAAAAAGTTTTTGAAAATGACGTCTCTAAAAACCCTTTTAACAAATAATAGAAATTTTTTTTCCTTGAAACTGAAAATGATCAACAAATGTAAAGTTGAAGATAAATTTATCAAACATTGAAGTAAACTACTTACCAGTATACACAATATACAGTGGTCATTGGCTAGGAGTCTCAAAAGTTACATATGTTGTACAAAAGTGCATCTTAAAAAATTTCCCTTTTATACCCCATTAAAATTTCATTTTGTGAACCAACGGTACTTTTAATTGCATTTAATCCTTTAATGAACATCAATGACAACCTTATTAAAGTTGTAAAAATGCTAAGTTTTTGTAGGAATTCTTTTTAAAACCAAATTAAGTTGTATCCATCATATTAAAAGCCTCAAGGCTTAAAGTCTTAAAGGATATATTTATAGTTTTATCTAATACTAATTGCCAACATTACTTTATTTGTACAGATCACTCATTAGATCAAAACTTTATTATGGATAATCCATTATTTATGACAAAATGCATCGCAGCATATTTAAAGGACCTTGATACAATTCTTTACCAAAGGTCTTGAAAACATTTTGAATTGTGTTGACATTTCACCCACAAGGAATACTTGTTACTGCCAAGCATCATTGATATATTATGTTTTTAGCAATGTCATTGGACATCAAATTTTAAACTTCCTTCAGGAAATAAATTTGTTTAATAAAATCTAAGTGTTTTATCATACATCAAAATATATAAATATCATATTTATATCCTTCCAGGTTTTATTTATAGCTAGTCTGATATTTCTAGTTCTTCCAAATTTAGCTTTATAAAATCTTCTATTTAGTTCTACTGTACATTACATGGGCAGACATGGCTGAGTGGTACTGTCACTGGCTTTTGAAGTTGTTGTCAAAGGGTTGTGGGTTCCAACCTCACTCAGGACTTGATAATTTTCTGAAATGATTTTCATCTCCTGCCCATACTAAAGCTGTAAAAAGCTAAAATAATACTATAGTCTTTTGGATGAGATTCAAATCTGAGGTTCCATGTCTCGGTGCACGCTTAAGACACCCCTGTAAAGTTCTAAAAAGAGTAGCCCCTGTGGCCACTATAGAGGACGCTTACAAGTGAAACAGACTGTGCAAAGTAAATTAAAGTAGTTTAATGTTTTATTGATAGTATTGTATCTTCTACATTGGCTAGCCACATTCAGTTAATTACAGTAATCTATTGAAAGTACCAAAGTCACATAGTTGAGGTGTGAATTACATTGTAAAACAAAACTAAAATGTTTACGATACTTTATAAAGACAATTACTCCTGGCAAAATTAGATTAAATTTTACAATTTTATAATTTGTAACTGAGTTTTTTTTTCTCAAACTGAAAAGGATGAGTGAAATGCAGATTTAATACAGCTTGCAGCTTGCAAACTTAAACAACTTTAGTGATTACCGGTTGATATTTTAATCCCAACAAATTACCAGTTTTAAATTGGTTATATGTTATTTGTAGTTAAATTTTCCTGATTAAGATTGAGGAGGTCAATTTTCCCAAATTTTATAACATTAAAGCAGTTTTCCAAATAGGCAACAACATTGCTTAATATTTCATTTTTCATATTGAAAATTACTGAATTTACATTTTTAGACCTTATGACAAAAATATGGAAATCAGAGGTTTTAAAATACATTTGTAGATTTAAACACAGTTAAATGGCTAGATCAAGAACTAATATTATTTTAAGACACATACTCAGAACATGGCTATTTGTGCACATACATTCATCATATGTACATATACAAATGTACATGATCAGTGCATACAGCTAAGCACAAATACCACCAGTTGATAGCATAAATTTGCACATTGCTGTTTATATAGACCCCATTTGCACATAGTTCATTGTGTGAAATTACAGGGAGCCCAGTGACTTAAGATTTTCAACTAGGCCATGAAATCTGTAAATTTTAGAGTCTGGTTGGCTTTTGAGTTTTCTTGGATGCAGATGGTTTTTTTTATTAATGAACAGAACAGAACAGCTTAATTATTTTGGTAATCAGTATTTTCATGGTCATTGTTTCTGTGCAGATGCCTATATGCAGACATGCTCTGTGAAGATGTAATTTATATATATTAATACAGTAGCTGTCAATGTATGAATCAAGCTGGAATGAGAAAATGATCCCTGGCTAAAGGACCATGAACTTTTGACCATAATTACGGGATTAACAGAAAATGAAGTACCGTACATTTCTTGATTTTGTATCATAATCTTCCTGTAATATATCGTGCCTTGTCTATCTTGGATAATGTAACAAAGTTTTGAAAACATAGAGGACTTCAATTAAAAACAGGTTAAGAATTATATTTCCAAGACTGGCTGTATTCCCTCATGCTACATGTATTTTGGAATGCATATAGGGTAATGTTATCCACAACTTTATTGAGTTTGGTCAGGTTTGTCCAATGTTGAATGTTTCTGCATGAAATTAACGAGCTTTCACTGATGTTATTTTGGTCTTGTTGGAATGGCCCCAAAATTGGTGAGACGTTAAACAGCTTTCACTGATGTGATGTTGGTTTTGTTGGTATGTCCCAAAAATTGGTGAGACCTTAAAGGTTAAACAGCTTCCACTGATGTTATGTTGGTTTTGTTGGATTGTCCCCAAAATTGATGAGATGTTAAACAGTTTCCAGTGATGTTATGTTGGTCTTGTTTGAATGGCCCAAAATATTTGATATGCTGAACAGCTTCTAGTTCTACTGATTGGTCTTGTTGGAATGTCCCTAAATTATTGATGCATGTTCTAGCTGGGGTCACAGAAGGGTCTTGTAACATGCTTTTTTAAAACATGTTATTGTTTGGTTTATGTATTGCACATGCTACTACTTTTAAAATGAACATTTGAGAATTCAGATTACCTTATTTCTAGATGGCTTTCAGAATAATGAAGAATCAAGATTGTCATCCATCAAACATACACAAACATAGCAGCCCATGTCCAAATCACAATCCTAATTTCCCAAACACAAACATACCAGTCATTGTCCAAATCACAACCCAAACACAAACATACCAGTCATTGTCCAAATCACAACCCAAATACAAACATACCAGTCATTGTCCAAATCACAACACAAACATACCAGTCATTGTCCTAATCACAACCCAAACACAAACATACCAGTCATTGTCCAAATCACAACCCAAACACACATATAGCAGTCCATGTCCAAATCACAATCCCAAACACAAACATACCTCACAATCCCAAAAACAATTATACCAGTCCATGTCCAAATCACTATTCCAAAAACAAAGTAAAAAAAACTAGCAATTTAAGTTCCACCAGGAAAGTGTTTCTTGGTGCTTCAGAGTCCAGAAGGGTAAGAACCTCTTGGTTAGCTAGCTACAACTGCCATGTATGAAATATATGTTCTTTGTTTTACGATGTCCATCAAATCTTTGCCCAGCCTTTATTGTGAAATGGACATAGAAAAATAGATTAAATTCAGGGATTTATCAAGGGCCTATTTAGGGCCGAAATTCGGCCCCATTCCCAATGGAAAAAACATTGATTTTTTCCCAAAAGGGCTGAGAAAATTCCCAATTAGAAAATCGTACCAGATACATAGCTGAAGTCTGGCCATAAATGTGGCAGTGCTTTTCTGAATCTTCAATCAATTCAATACACTAAAAGCATTAGATTTAATCATTAATGACATCAAAGAGTTCCCAAAATGAGCAAAAAGTTGATAGTTTTTCCCAATTTTTAGTTAAGGGCCTTTTCCCAAAAGACCCTGAAAAATCCCTGAAATTTGTAAGGGTAGATCAGTTTGATTGAACCTCATTGTAATAGTTACAAGAAATGTATACAGATATAGCCTGTATACGTTTGATATATTAAGTCTTGACACAGATGTATTATTGTCAGAAATATATTGTCTAAATTTGCTGCTAGTTAAAATTTGAAATTCCTCAAAAACTAAGGTATACTCCCTCATACAACATATTTCCTTAGCTGAGTTTAGTAAAATATTTTTGGTCCTTTGGGTTTCTTTTCAACATCTTGGAAAAAATGTTTGGTTTCATAGTTTTGGTTCAAGCACTACTGATGAGGAATTGTATTCCAAAATGGCCGTCAAGTGCTGTAAAATTAAGAATGGTATAATATGTGATGTATTCTTTGTTTATTTGATGCTTGTTAATGTACGATAAAGTTCAAATTCAATTCTCGATGTGGTTGATTGAATCTGATTGTATAATTACAAGAAATTTATGCAAATATGGTTTGTATCCGTGTGATGAATTAAAATAATCTTTGATGATGCTTGCAAATGAACATGATAGAGTTCAAATTAAAATTCTAGATCTGGTTGATTGAATATGATTAATGTAGTACAACGTATGATAGATTTAATAACTATAGGAATTTATATAGATCTGCTCTTGGTGCTCTGTACTGATGTGAATTAAATGTTCGTGGCCGTGTATATATATACAGTGTACATATATACAGTGTACATATATCGGCGTTGGTATATCGGTAACCTGTCTGTGTAATGTTGTAGGATATATATTATTGATTCAATCAAGGAGCTGATTTCATTATTTGTGGAGGTGTCTTACATTATTATTACATTATTACTGATCTCTGTGTGTAACTGTGACAAATGTGAATCCCCCAGGTGTTAACTTTGACTATTGCCCTTGATACATATCACTATTTCTAGTATCCAACTGGTAATTGCTACAGCAATGGTGTTTACAGAGTTGATGAAATAATAAAAAACCCAGTAATTAGATGAATATTTTGTTACAATCCAAAACAGATTCTATCAACTCAATTATTCTGTGTCTATTCGTAATTAAACTTCCTAACCTTTCTTCACAGAAGTTCAAAATAGACATAAGAAATGGTGAGGCCAAACAAAAAAATGCCTGTTTCCCATTTCCCAACCAGTTCCATTTTAGTACAGTTTAGTAAAACCATTCCCAATTTCCCCTCCATATTTTTCACTTACTTGTACCTAGTCGTAACAGGAAATCTGTATGCGCATCCACGATTAGCCAAAAATATATCTGCATAGGGAAAAACGTTGGTGCTATGGGGATTTAACATGTTGAAAAACCATGCAAATGGCGGCTTCTGTTGCGCATATGACGTAAAACGTCACCAAGGACATCACTTCCGGTGTAAACATCGTCATTTTCGCATGTGTAAAATCCCCATACCGCCAACATTTTCCTTTCTACAGACATACTTTATGACAATCACGGATGCGCATACAGATTTCCTGTTACGACTAGGTACAAGTAAGTGAAAAATATCAAACTTTATTCAAATTTATTTGATTTTCTTTGGATATAAAGAGAATTTCACTGTCACAACCACAGTGGTTTCTACAGTAGTAAATTTTGATTGACATTCCAATGTCAATTTGACAACCTTATAAATTATGTTATAAAGATTTCATTAAAAAATAAGCATGTTATTACATTTTAGATACATGTATATTCATATTACAAAAAATACCTATGTTTCCTAGGTTTCCACAAATTTAAAATAATTACCGGTAGTAGCCAAATTTCCAAAATTTGTGAAAATATAGTCCTTTTAAAAGTATTTTTTCACAAATTTGCTAAAATAAGTTACTTTTTGAAAGAATTCCTCAGAAAGTAGTAGCCAATAGCGATTTTGGCTACCAGGAATGGAAACATAGTGTTTCTGTACCTGGTAGCCAAAATCATTCTTGACTACAGATTTTTCTGAGAAATTCTTCCAAAAAGAACCAGTTTTAGCAAATTTGTAAAAACAAACAAACAAACAAAAAAAAAAAAAAACCAACAACATAAAACACAAAAACAAACAGACTTTATAAAGTACTATATTTTCACAAATTTCAGAAATTTGGCTATTAATAATTATAAAATTGTAGAAACTTAAAAATTTGAATATTTAAACTATAAATTAATTCAATATCCAGATGACACACATTACAGAAATCTTAACAAGTCTATACTGCATTGTCCAAGTTCCGTGAAGCCAAATAACTGTGTCGTTTTAAGTCTAAAATAAGATTGACTTTTCCGCCGACACTGACAGATTTTCATGTTTGACTGTTTGATAATACATTGATTAAATGAACAGAGCTAGAATTAACACGAAGCATGACATTGGTTTGTTAGTAGCAACCAAGTTAAGTGGAATTGATTGCCAAGTCACCAAGTTTTTATATTGGCAATGGCCAGCAAATCATTAATAATCAATATGAGACAATTATTATCTCGTATTGAAATCAGACAAAAATTATAAGAAAATTAGTGGAACTATTTAAGAGCATGTTGATAAAGTCGACTTGCTCACCTTTCTTGTTTAGATATTGATTAACTGAATTATTTAGTTCTACTGAATTAATTTCGTCACATTTCCTTGTAGCTTAAAGTCTCGCTTCTCTCACAGAGAAACTATCGTGTGATCTTACAGAGAGTATACTGTATGTAATACATACATGTACAGTTACTCACTCAACTGTACAGTTGCACATCAATATTTTTGTACTGTGTAATTTAGGGCTGTCATGTCCCTTCTTGATACAATGTCCTGGGTACGGGGCACTTGCAAATGGGAAAATAAGCATTGTTTTGTGCAGTTCGGGTGGAATCTAGTGGGAGAAAAAGCAAAGTAGAAATGTAAAAGCTACTTTGTTTTTGTACTTAATCTATTTAAAATTGGAAAAATTTATAACTCTTGAGGAGAAATATAAATTTTTGTAGCTTAGGGAATGGACCCTTTTATGAACCAAAATTAAGCAGACCAACAGATGGACTAGTTGGGGGTATGATATTGCAGTAAAAAACAAATAATTTTACAGTATAGCATATTTTTATATTTTGAATGATTTATTAGAATTTGTTTTGTATAGGATTGTAAGTGGTTTTACACTACCATAGTTTTTACCCTTTTTAGCATTAAAAAATTACTCAAATGATTGCTTGTTCATTGAATGACGAATTTTGGCTGGGTTGGACCCCAGTTTTACAAGAGAGCAGAGTACCAGTAGATTTGAGATATGGTGAGTGTTTACACCTTGGGCAAGATGTATTCACTTTTATCAAGGGCATCAGTTATGGAGTGATGGGAAGCCAGAGTGTGCCCCCCCCCCTTAAAAATACCCCAAAAAACCATCAACAACAATAATGTTTAGCGACAAAATGCACAGTTCATGGCAGTGTGGGGTGGGGTTTGAACACTTGAGAGAGCTGATTTAAGAGATATATATATAAAGACAGCAATATGAAACTACTTGGTTGTAGAGCCTCCACTTCCAAGGGGAAGATACTTATATATTATACCACTGAGGCTTAAAAAAATTAAACTTGTAGCGGGATAATTTGGCACAAAGGAAACTCCTTACTGTTCATTACTGTAAATGCAATGTAAAGCTATATAGATTTTTTTTCTCCTTACATTTATTTTTCTGGGAAACATCAGTAAATGAATGATTCCAACATACTGTCACAGACTAAATTTCGACATTTTTGAATATGTAAATATTTTTTATTCAAAATGTTGAAAAATATTTACATATTCAAAAATGTCGAAATTTAGTCTGTTATATATATGTTGAAAAATATTTACATATTCAAAAATGTTGAAATTTAGTCTGTGATAATACCAGTATTGAAATGAATGAGCTAGTAAACAACCATATCTAAAACATAACAGTACAAAACCTGACATTAAATTCAATTAACATATGGTAGAAAATATCTGCCTTGTTTTAGATCTGTCAGCTTTGACATTTTATGTTACCTTGTGTTTTAAAACTGGTTTTTTCTTCATTCGAATAAAATAAACGTAAAATAATCAATGTCTACTAACATATAAAAAACTGTAATGAACTCGTCTCTCCAATTTACATACTAGCATACAAACCAGAAGTCTGTAATTTACTACATATATAAATATACGTTTTTATGTACTGCATGATGTGTTTTTTGTCTTAAAATACAGCTCTTGTACAAAAAGACATTTCATGTGACATTTGGTCTACATAAGATATACATTATAAATGTACTTGTTCCAGACATGTAAAATAATCAATAAAATTTTATTTTTAAACAGATAAAATATTTTCAGTGATAACGGGTTATGTGATATGAATTAATTTTAATAACTTCTTAATTGCTTCCTTATTTTTTTGTTCTTTTTGTAAACAGTGATAATTTTTCATTCATAATAGCTTTTTAAAATATTTAAAATTCAATAATCCAATATATTCCCCAACCCCACCCCCCAGATCTCCATATTTTTCTCTTTTTGAATAAAGTAATGTTTTGCTTTTTATATAGCAACTTTTTAAATGATTGAAATTCAATAACTTGTTATATTTTTAATCCCTTCCCACACAAATATAAAAATAATTGATGTCTATTGCACTCATAATGGAATGTTTCATTAGAACCTTGTAGTAAATGATGGTGGTTATTGTCATGAAAATGATGATTTGTGACAATGGTGATGATGATGGTTGTGTAGTGGTGGTGCTGCTGCTGATGATGATAATGGTGATGATGGTGATGATGATGATGGTAGTGGTGGTGAAGACAATGGTAACAAAAAATGATGATGATGATGATGATGATGATGATGATGGTAGTGGTGATGAAGATAATGATGACAAATATGATGATGATGAGGATGATGATGATGATGATGATGATGATGATGATGATGATGATGATGATGATGATGATGATGATGGTGGTAGTGGTGGTGAAGACAATGGTGACAAAAATGATGATGATGATGATGATCATGATGATGATGATGATGATGATGATGGTAGTGGTGATGAAGATAATGATGACAAATATGATGATGATGAGGATGATGAGGATGATGATGATGTCTGTAAAGACCAGTATTTTTGTGGTTCCATATAAAGTTTCTCTGTACTTATGTACCTTAATATGATGACATGCTGGTAATTGATAAATGCCATAGTTAAATGCGGGTTTGATCAATGGATTTCAATTGCAATAAAATTTGTGTAATGGTGGGTGTTTTTATATACACATCATAAGTAACATGACTTCATATGATCGCAATTCATGATTATCAATATACTCTGTAACAGTAAATAAAACATCTGGCGTCATTTGATGGACAGTTTTATGACTTGTAGAAATAATAACGGAATTACTTTGTTACCAAACGTGTACAAACGAATTACAATACAACAATAAAAACATCATTTCATGGAAATGAAATCATCATTATTGCCTCAGTAATAGATATTTTACAACTTGAAAATTGTTGACGTTTTCTAGGTTTTAATTTAGAAAATACCAGCATTGTCACACTTTAGGCAATATCGGTGCATTTAGAAAAGGTGTTACAGGGTAATAAATATTTAGCTTCGTATAAAATTAATGAGGTTTGTGTGAGTTTAGTGTGTCCTTTACTTAAAATGGCAATATCCTGAATGTGAAATTTTCACAGAGTAATATATCTTGACGAATAATGTGTCTTTAAAACATATATGTACACTCTACTTGATGAGATAAAAATCATTTTTAATCCATGGCTTATAATTTATATCTGCAATCCTTGTTTGTTGGTACTAATAAAGTACATAAAAGATGTGTTTACCTTTTTAAAAGACAATTTTTTTATCCAATATGCTTTTAGGGGACCTAAGTGTCTGAGTAGGACCAAAACCTGCACTTACGACTGCGGTGCCTCCTAATTTTATTCAGGTAGATGTTAGTGAGAGAAAATTTGTCAGTTCATTTGCCTGATGTCGGTGTTTTTCTATATGCACCTTGGTTTTCCCCACCATTTCAGAACTGGCCACTTCAGTATTAGTGAAAAGTCCTGACCGGAGTTGTCCACTGTAGACTGTTCACTTCCAAGTCGTGCTCACTGAATCAAGAGTGAAGCTGTTTTTTATACTTCATCATATAAGATTTCCACATCAATAATTTTATATTCAGCAGGATTTGTTTTACCAATTTGAAATCACGGCCATTAGTCTTTGAGTTGATCATAAATTCAATCATCCTTTGATTTCTCCTCATGTAACATTGTATAATCACATCATATATTGATATTTAAATTTTAAAAATGAAAAAAAGAAGAAATTAATGAATGCTAAGATTAAGGTCTACAAGTAACGTCATTAACTGAGACAGAAATAAAGATGGCCTTTAACGAAAATACATGAAAATACAATACTTCCTTATGTTGTTATTATCTGATGAATGTGAAAACTGGTGGAAGATTTCCAATCAGTATTATGTTTATATTATAATGTTTGTACAATTTCTGATTGAAATTGGATAAATCTAATGTGTCTTCATTAATGTCAAAGACTCGTGTAATGTTAAATGTTAGGAATTTTCTAAATCAGGACTAGGAAATGCCCCAAAGTACAACAGGTGTACATCTGACAAAGCTGGGTATCTTCGGGAAGTAAAAATACAAAATACAAAGAAATGCTTTGAATTAAATTAAAAAGATCCACTTTAGGCTGTAAGGATGTGATTTTCCATAATTTCATAAATTGTTCTATTGTAAATAGAATAGCAAATGGCATTTTCTCGTAAAAGCATTACTAGTATTTATCCAGGAACATGCAACTTAAATAAATAATAAATTTAGATAAAAAATCTTTTTAGGCAATAAGGATATGGTGCTCCCATAACTTTTTTCAGACCTTCTATTGGATATGGAATAGCTTTTATTGGCGTTTTTCTTGTTAAAACAGCATGATTCCAATAACATTAATCCAGGAACATGCCATGTTAATAAACATTTGCCTCACCATCTTGCAGAAACATCAAAGGGTATTGATAATGAGTATGCCGACTCCATTTGGCTTACATTCTATACAGACAAATTTTCTATAAACAGTTTATACAAACTACCAAGGTGAAATTACTGCTACTTTAAATTTAACAGGATAAAAATTCAATTTAGCCAAGATTTACCCTCATGTGCCGACCTCTTCTAAAATCTTTCCCTGGGAGATAATTACCATTCTGAACTGCTTATAAACTTGACAAATTGGAAAAATTGTAGTGTGAATTTGATTTAATGCTTTTAAACATAACAAGTTTCGTTCCTGTGAAATATAAGCCCCGCTGAAAGTTAAGGTGTTAGCAGAGATGTAAATTGTCTTTTTATTTCATTCCACTAGGGTGCGTTCTGTCAACATTATACAAGATTGAATAATAATTATCCCCCATCTTAATTACAAGGTGACAATCATTGATGGAGCTTGAAATTGTAGAGATTTATTCATGAGAGAACTGATTTGTAAAGAAAAATAGAAATAGTGCAGAGATCAATTGAAATGGAATTGATTTTAAAAGTAGAGTAAAGTAGAGTTGAGAAAAGGAGTACCGGTAAACATTCTTTAACTTATATTGAGGCAGTCAGTTAATGGGTAATAGAGGAAACCAGAGTTCCTGCAGAAAAATGTCGACCTTAAGCAAGCCAAATAACAAACTTTCTTGCACTAGAATTCTATCCGTGATTCATACCTAGGTGGTGAAAGACTATAATCTATAATCCATACTTTGGAACACTTGCCCATGGAGGCCCTCAAAAAGGAAGGGATTTGAACCTAAGTGATGAGAGGAGTTGTGTTCTATAAGCATGTACTTTAGACTGCGCTGTTACCAAGGCCCCCGATTTTACAAAAGATTTCTAAACAAGTTCTACTTTAGATAACCAGCGACCCTGTGTTCTATAAGCATGTGGTTTTGACTGCTCTGGCACCAAGACCCCTGATTTTACAAAAGATTTCTAAACAAGTTCTACTTTAGATAACCAATTTGGTACATGTGTACTTGATGATAGAGATTGAGACAAACAGCATTTGTACAAGCATTCTGGTCTTGCGTGTGTTACATTAACATCGCAAGTCTTGACCTTTAAAGTGTTATTTATGGATTGTTGGAAATGTTATCATGTCATGTCTCCAAATCATTTCCTATTCATATATACAGTATTTTCAAACCCACATGTTGTATGACCTTTTGTTACTTGTATGACCTTTACTCAGGATTCAAGGTCAAGGCCAACCAGTCTACATATTTTAAAACTTGCAGGTAATTTCAAGATCTTGTATTTGAAGTTTTTATCTCTCTCTCTCTCTTTTGGGAGAAATTTTACTGAAAAAAAAACAAAATCAATAAAGTTGACTATGATGAAACCGTTAAAACCAAATGATCGTCATGTCTCAGTCTCAGCATTTTCTGACACAACAAAAATGAGATGATATATAGCCAGACTAAAAGCAATTAAAAACCAATGGGGTTCAACATCAGGATAGGTGATACTATAATTGGTAAAAAAAATGTTTTGCTAGGAATTTGCAACATAAATATTTTTCCCAATATTTACCACAAATATTAATGGTACTAATCATGTGGAATGTTGACAGACCCTATGTTTCCTAGCTTTTAGCCAAAATCACCATTGGCTACTAATTTCTTAGAAATTGTTTCAAAAGGTAACCTTTGTTAGCAAATTTATGGAAAAATACTTAAAAAGAATTATTTTTTCACAAATGTTAGAAATTTGGCTTCTTATAATTTTATTCCCAGTGAACCTTATCGCTGGATGAAACCAACTGAAGTTGTGCCCAGCAGTAAAACGACTTTGTTCCCACTTCACAATCAATTCTTAACTTTTAAAGTTACCATGTTAAGATTTAAAATCTGGCAGTTAAGGAAAATCTTACTGATAGTGAAACAATGATAGTGAAACCTAGGCCTGAACCACTTTGGCCACTATATAGAGGAAAAGACGACAGTTAAGAAATGACCGTGAAACTGAGGCCTGAACCACTTGTGACTATGGCCTCTAAACTGAGGCCTGAACCACTTGTGACTATGGCCTCTAAACTGAGGCCTGAACCACTTGTGACTATAGCCTTTAAGCTGAGGCCTGAACCACTATGGCCTCTATATAAAGGAAAAGAAGATAGTTAAGAAATGATTGTGAAACTGAGGCCTGAACCATTTGTGACTATGGCCTCTAAACTGAGGCCTGAACCACTTGTGACTATATCCTCTCTATAAAGGAAAAGGCGATAGCTAAGAAATGATTGTGAAACTGAGGCCTGAACCACTCATGACTATGGCCTCTAAACTGAGGCCTGAACCACTCATGACTATGGCCTCTAAACTAAGGCATGAACCACTTGTGACTATGGTCTCTAAACTGAGGCCTGAACCACTCATGACAATGGCCTCTAAACTGAGGCATGAACCACTTGTGACTATGGCCTCAAACTGAGGCCTGAACCACTCATGACTATGGTCTCTAAACTGAGGCCTGAACCACTTGTGACTATGGCCTCAAACTGAGGCCTGAACCACTCATGACTATGACATCTAAACTAAGGCCTATACCACTTGTGACTATAGCCTCTAAACTGAGGTCTGAACCACTTATGACTATGGCCTCTAAACTGAGGCCTGAACCACTCATGACTATGACATCTAAACTAAGGCCTATACCACTTGTGACTATAGCCTCTAAACTGAGGTCTGAACCACTCATGACTATGGCCTCTAAACTGAGGCCTGAACCTCTTGTGACTATGGCCTCTAGGCTCTTTATAAAGGAAAATTGTTAGTTTATTATCATGATGTTGTTATAAAACCCTACCTAATACACAGTTAATGTAATGGCTGTATATTGACATGTTGTTATTTGTACAAGATCTCCTGAATAAATATCTGTCATGTCATAACATATTACTGGATTATGTTAGGGATATCAGCGTAAATTGAGTCATTTCAGATGGGTGATTATGTCCTAGAAGAAAACCGCAGATTGTAATCAAGGCTAGATTAGAAAAAGTTCTATCAATATAGCAGTCATTTATTTAGTGTGACTAATGTAACTTGTCAATCGGAAATAAATTTCGTTCTCATAGAATTTTTTTTTTTTTTTTTAAATTTTCAAAAATAAATGTATTCAATTTTTTATTTTAAAGATGAAATAATCAATGTAAGATTAAGAAAGTTCTATCAACATAACAATGTAACATAGTCATTTATTTACTGTGACTAATGTAACTTGTGAATCAGTAAAATAAATTTTGTTTTTCTTAGAAAATAGTTGCAAGTACATGTACCATTACTGTTTTTTTTACCCTATAAGTAGAAACATTTTGGGAGAAATAATATTCACAATTTTTACTGTAACTCTTGTACCAAAAACATATCTTCTTGGTAGAAATTTCTTATTTTCCTTGAAACATTTTACATGTACATGTACCTACAGTTAGAATCGTAAAAATTTCTTGCCGCAAAATAGATGAGAAACTGCAAAAGTTTCCTACCGCTTATGTTTCTCCTATACAGTAATTAAAAGCTACAAGTAAATTTAATTGGGACTTTCCCAGGAATTTTGGATTAAGTAAATTGATATACTTGATCATTATAAATGTCGTGGGGTGCATATGGTCTGAACACTCTGAACAGTACCTGTTATGTAATGATAAAATGACCTTCTATTTCTCTTGTTGGTTTTTGGGACAAATGAGAGTGACTGCTTATAAAATCATGAACCACTAATTGGCCATTCAGATCCTCTAGAACTGTTAGGAGGGGCCAGGGGTGGGTTTGGCCTCAGTCATTATGTGGTCTAAACCAAAGATTGGTGGCGTCTTCTAGGCACTCTGCCTTTAAGACCTGACATACCTGATACAAGAGAAAAAAGAATCTTGATTAGGGTGCAAAACACTATTACCAGTACTCAACTCCTTTCTCTTCCTGGAAACCCTTTTGTTACCTTGATGGGTTCTATCAGTTCCACTATCCAAATGAGGGATGTGTTTTAGAATATGTGAATCATGAAGTTTATTGCTGTTGGGGAAAATGCATGTATGGAAAACTTGATCTAGATTAATCTTGATTCACACATTTTACAGTTTTAGGGTCTTCATGACTGATTCTAATGTTTCAGATAACAGATCCTACTGCTGTGAAAATGTTATTGCCTAGGTTGGAATACTGTAAACGTATTTGCGTGTATTTATTTTAGAGGTATATGGCATTTAGATATATCCCAATAGTTAAATTTTTGCATTTTTTAAATATGCACTGTAACACAGTTATATAATTTTCACTCTGTATTAATTTTTCTCAAAACAAACCACAACAAAATAAGCTGAAATTGGTACACCACCAAAATGAATATATTTACAGTATCACTCCTAGGCAGATCCTAGCATGAGAAAACTTTCCAGTGGAGGTTTTTGTTTTTCTTCAGGTTCAGGACCATTTCAGTCTAGTGTGAAGGAATTAACCTTGACAAAGGCATAAAAAATCTATTTTGTTTGAATTAATATGTTAAACTAAAGACAATAAATCCAGGATTTCATTTTAGCCCTTCAGGCTTTGTTTTTGACCATTGAAGATTGGATTAAGCTAAGAAGTAGTTATGCCAGTATGATTTGACTCTTTGAGATTAGTTAAGGATCAAACAGCCCTGACCAACCTATTAATTACTGGTACACAGTGTTTCAGCTGATTGGTGAAGCTTGCCAGTTTTATACATTTAAAATACATGTATCTTATTGTTTGAACCTGTGATAAAGGTTCTTTTTGGTTGAAAAACAATGTATATGTACAGTCAAACCTGTCTATAAAGACCACCCAAGGGAACCTGTAAAAATGGCCTTTATGGACAGGTGGCCTTTATATACAGGTTCAAATAATATGAATAAAGAGGAATTTGGATACAATTCTACTGGCCTTTATAAGCAGGTGGCCTTTTATGCAGGTTGGACCGCATAAAGCAGTGGAGGGTTAAAACACTTGTGCTTGTTATATAGAGGTGGTTGCTGTAACAGGTTTTACTGTATTTTTTTCCTTTATATTTTCAGTTGGTTGGTGGAGAATTTGATATAGAGACTAATTTTGTCATCCATGATCCTCAGAACATACTGTACATGCTCAGACTCTTGACTAATTCCCCAGTCACACTTCAGGTAAGTCAAATATCAAGCTTTATTTTTAGCTAAATTTACGCTTTTTTTTGTTTAAAAATTACTTTGAAAGTTTTACCCACGCTAAAATGTATGGTTTACACAATCTAAGACAAGGATCTCATTCATTTTCAATAGATTTATAAATGCAGCATTGCTAGTCTTTAAAGTGTATAAGAAATAGGAATTGTGTAATCATGGGAGTTGTAGTCAGAATTTGTTTTCACATTCTTACTATCCAGAGATTTTGTTTGCTTAAAATTACCGAATAAAGGTGGTTTCCCCTACCGAAAAAATGACTAAAATTTCCCAACTAGTCCACAAAAATTCCCCAAAACAACAGTGATGCAATGGAACATTAAATCTAGTTGTCTTTTCCTACAGAATATCAGATAGTACCACAACAAGGTGTCATAATGCAGTTTGTTAGATCTTGGAACTTCAATTTTCCCAATCTTAAAGACAGAAGTTAGTTTTTAAAAAATGTAACAAAATCAGTTCTTTCATACAGTGGGGTGTAGGAGATAGCAACATAAATAATTTTGAGTATTGTTTCTCTTCTACAGGCAGAAATATGGAGTGTTTTCACCGCAATGTTGAAGAAGAGCCGGAGAAATCTTCAGGCCTGCACAGAAGTCTGTCTTATAGAACATACACTGAACCTCCTTAAAGATTCTGATGATGTCATTGCTGGTAAGTCGTTCTAGGATCACTAGATGTAGATCTGGAAGTTTTAAATGATTACCAATACTTTGTCACTGGTGTTTATCAGACGGCTTAAGTATCAGTAGGATTCGACCAAACTGTGCTACAGAAACAATGAGCTACCAATATAAATGTCTAGTTTTATGGAAAATAGAAATAAAATCATTTTCTAGTAAAGTGAATTATATATTATACCAGTGTTAATTTTACAGCTCTAGAATTCTTAGTTATTGCTATTGTTATGGCCTCTGGTAAATTAAAAAGTATAGTGTGCCAAGTTTGACCTAGCCATTTGACCTTTAATTTAAATATTAGATTGGGCTGACAGACTGTGTGATTAAGGTTAAACAGCATGTTTCATTGCCATAAACATCCGGAACCCAGTATACCACCTATCATTGTACAATTGTATATCAATTTCATATAGCCCCTAAATTACATAATGGATATTGAAATTGAAGGTCAAATGGCTATGTCAAACTTGACGCAATATAACCACTTAAGATAGAATCACATATAACTAGGATATCATTGTTATTTTAGATTTGTTGGTGGATATGCTGGGTACATTGGCCAGTTACAGTATCACAGTCAGAGAATTAAAAATGTTACTTAGCTTATTGAAGACCAAAGATGGAACGTGGGTAAGAATTTTAATTATAACAAACCAATACTTTTATAGTTTGTTCATTAACATTTTAGTCCATATTGTTACAAACAAACTGCATCACCAAAATGTTCATATAAATTTTTGTTTAAAAATTTTAAGATTTAATCAGTTTTCCAAATAAGTTTATTATTTTTAGTCAAATATAATTACCTTGAATAATTGGTTGGTTCATTTTAAAAAAAGACACAAAAGTTTTGTGATAATTCCGTTCTTTTAATTTTTTTTAACAAATTTGCTAAAATAGTTTTCTTTTGAAAGATTTACTCAGAAATTTTACTCAATTTTTGCTTCCAGGAATGAAAACATACCACAAACTGTATCCATATTTTTAAATTCATTATTTTGTATTTCTAGACCAGACATTCAGTTAAGTTACTGACAGTAATGAAGATGATGCCACACCGAGAAGGACCTGATGAATTTTTCAGTTTTCCTGGAAAAAAGGGATCTGTAAGTATACAAGTTTAAACATACAGTCAAATCTGTATATAAAGACCACAGTATTCAAGAAATATATAGGCTTTATATGCAGGTAGCCAGTATACAGAGTGTATTTTTAGTTGGAATGAAAAATGATTTAAAGAAAAATAATCATTGGTGGGATGCTTCAATGTGCACTGTAGAACATATATCGATCTGTCTGCATGTATGTTGTAAACATAAGTAGAAAAAACTTGTAATCCTCCTTCAAGGGTATTAAGTGTGAAGCATATATTGAATCCAAAGAGTGACATAACAGAATGTTACCTTAAAGATAATATTTTAGCAACTTCAACTTGGTACCCGTTGTCACATCTTTAAAACTAAAGAATTCCAACAAAGGGAAATAATTACCATATAACTAGGGAATTTTCAGTTCATTGCTTTTTATGTAGAAGTAGCCTTTGAAGTTCAACTGGATTCTTTCTTAATGATATCCGTTTATTTCAATTATAGCACATAGCAATACCACCAGTTAAAACTTGGCCATATCAAAATGGATGGACATTTTCTTGTTGGTTGCGTCTAGATCCTGTGACCGGCGTTACTGTAGAGAGAGAAAGACCTTATTTGTATTGGTATGTATTGTATGTAAAGTAAGATATAAAGTTGTAGCTTAATATCCAAGGCAGAACCCACAAGTAAAAACAAAACACGTCAAATAGTGAGTTGAGTTGAGTAATGGTGTTTTACATCTATCTCAAGATTCTTTCACTTATATTGAGACGGTCAGTTCAGGGATGACGTAGGAAATGGGAGTTCCTGGGGAAAACCACCAACCTTTGAAAAGCAAACTGACAAACTTTTTCACACTGGGATCTGCCCGGAATGGGACTTAAATCTAGGCAGAGCACACTTAAATCTATAAGCACATGCTTAAGATCACTTTAGAGACCCCTTGTAAATTTGTTTTAAATAGGAAAAAAAAGAGAAACTGAAAATGAATAGATTGACCAATGATGGTGAGTCTCAGTAGATATTTAATTATTGAATTTGAAATAATGACAAAATAATCTCCATGTACATAGCACATTATTCTAGTTGTTGTTCTATGCAGTGCAGTGTAAACCTCCTGTATTACTATTACTAGTGCTAGTTAGGTCATTCAAAGCTATCCAGGTGTGTGGTTGGAATCTAGGCAGTGAGAGGTTCAGTGATTTGTTAGCCTGCATGAGTATAGACAATGCGACATAATAACCAGAACTTGTTGATTTTATTTATTTCAGTTTTAAATCTAACAAAGGTGTAGGATATTCTGCTCATTTTGTTGGTAATTCATTGGTTATAACCTCCATGAAGATAAAAGGCAAAGGTTTCCAGCATTGTGTCAAATTTGACTTTCACCCAAGAAAGGTCAGTGTATAAAGAAAAAGTAAAGTATGTGATATAATGTACATATATTAGTAATTGAAGTAGCTGAAGCTGTTATAGTAGAGATGTTAAATATCAGATTATTTTAATTTAGAGATGGGGCCATTTCAGAGTAATATTTCCACTTGCTGTTTAAGTTGTGGTTTTTGGGTTCGAACTTCACATGGGACCTATAAATTTTCTGATATAATTTCTACTTCTTGAAAGTACCAGAGCAGTAAAATCTCCTTCATCAAGTAAAGAAAATAAGACTCATAAACATGGTTTTCTGTTTAGGTGCTAAATAAGGACCCTCCTGTTGAGAGTAGTCCAACTCTAGCCTCTACAAATGGTTCTTACATGTAGAAGTGTAGAAGTACATTGTTATTCTCACAAGCTGAGCAACTAAACTTGAAAATAATGAATATCTGTAACTTAAATTTAAGATCATTTTAGGAATTCTTCAGAGTAAAACCTTTCTATATAGTCATCATATGTAAAACCAAATTATGATGTTATAAAAGTATTTAGCAATATACATAAGCTAGACTTATAAGAATGGAAACATTGAACTATAAATGACTGGTAATGTTTATAATGAGTGAGTTTGCAAAGTAATTGAGTCTGTCTTGTCATGTAACCAGCATGATTTTAGGATTTCCATGGTTCAGGAATAGGCATGATTAGAAGCCATGTCAAATAATTCCATCGAATGAATGATAATTTCATGTAATTGACATCACAACAATATCTGTTCTTTGACGTAAAATTGCATGTAACCCTGTCAGTGTACAGAATCAGAGATTTCAAAATTGCATACCTTATTTAGAGATATTTAAACAATGTTTTACTGTATTTGTTTGTAAAGTTGTTGCTAAGAAACAATTAAAAATGGTTATATTTCATTATTTTTGTGGTGCCTAGTGACAGTGGTCCATGTATTTAATGTAAATGTTTTTTTTATTTTTTATTTTTTTAGTGGTACATGGTGACAGTAGTCCATGTATATAACCGATGGAGTAAATCAGAGTTACGGTGTTATGTCAACGGACAGCTTGTATCTTTTACAGATATGTCATGGCTTGTTAGCACCAGTGATGTAAGTTATATTTGTTTTTTCAAATTTTAACAATTTTATTTTAATTTCTCTATACAAATTTATAACCAAAATAACTAAAATGTGTAATATACATCTGTTATTTTAAATGTAAAAAGTTGTGCTATTTGACCTATAACTGATGGCATCTCGATGTAAGTGAAATGTTCTTGACTGGAACATCAAACCCTATTTAATCAATCAATAAATTTATATTTGATTAATATTGATTTCTTGTCTTTGTTACAGCCATTTGACAAATGTTTCTTGGGTGCCAGTTCTGAGGGTGAGGCTGATCATATGTTTTGTGGCCAGATGTCTACAGTATATTTATTTAGTGAATCACTACAACCACAGCAAATAGCAGCAATATATCAACTAGGACCAAGTTATAAAGTAAGTCTATATGTGGCAAATGTCTGCGTTTAAATTTTCATTTTGATTTTAAATTAAGTTCATCCACTTTTATAGTATTCTCATTTTGAAAGAGGCTGATATTTATACAGACTGATACAAAACTGAAGAAAACCACAGGCCTTTGGAAAGCAAAGTGGCAAACTATTACATTAGGGTCTACAGATGGGGCTGGAACCTGGTTGTTGAGAAGCACTAAGATTCATAAGCTTGTGCTTTAGAACATTCTGCCATCTAGGTCCCCCAAGAGATCTGATGAAATACATGTATCTGTACAAGGTAGAGACATTTATATAAGCAAATACTATAAATGGCATTCATTGATAATGGTATTAATCAAAATCAATAATATTTTCATGTCAAAATCAAAATAGTTAAAATTCAGGAAGACATAAATAATAATAAACATCAGATCTGAGTTTAGAGGTGTGATTTTAATAATTGTTTTTTGTTTTGCAGAGTCAGTTTCGATTTGAAAATGAGAGTGGTTCATCAAGCAATGATATCAACAAAAGAGTAAGTAATGAAGAAAAAACATCTAAAACTTAGGATTTGTGAACTATTGATAGTCATATGTAATTTTTCTTTAAAGGGAGACCAATTCTTGAGATATAGATTGGAAAGTCTTACTTGAAATGCTTTTATCACATATTATTGACATTTATTTATACACCCACCAGTATAATAAAGACAACTGTATGTCATGTAATGGTTTTTGGTTTGTTAAGAAACACATTATCGCTTGCATGGGCTTTATTGTGAGTGTCGACATGAATTCTTGCATCCTGTTTTTTTATGAACTTGAGTTTATTGATATACTAGATTGTGCAGTCAAGTTAAGCTGTTCTTCTAACTGCTCTTGATCAATTTCAAGAAGAAATTTGAGTGAAGTGGCGTAATGGTGTTTTACATCTCAGTAAGGATGCTTTCACTTATATTGAAGTGGCCAGTTTTGGGAGACAGGATAAAACCAAAGTACATTAATAAAACTACAAATCTTTGACAAGCTAAACGATAATCTTTCTCACACTAGGATCATCACAAAATGGAACTTAGTAGGCATTAGGTAATGCTGTTTCCATACTTAGTAGCTAAAAGTGCCATTAGCTCCTAATTTTTGAGAATTTCTTTCAAAAACTATATAGCAAATTGGTTAAAAATGACTACAGTCAAACCTGTGTATAAAGGCCACCCAAGGGAACCAGTAAAAGTGGCCTTTATGGGCAGGTGGCCTTTATATACAGGTTCAATGTATAAGAATAAAGAACAAATAAAATGCAATTCTGCTGGCCTTTATAAGCAGGTGGCCCTTATATAGAGGTGGCCTTTAAGGCAGGTTAAACTGTATATTTCCACAAATTTTGGAGATTTGGGTACTAATAAGCATAACTTGTGGAAACCTGGGGTAATGGTATCCTGGCTCCACATAATTCCATGATGTATTCATTGCACATATGTTCTCAGTATGTATTGATTGTTTTGTTTTCTGTTTCAGCTGCTATATGACGGAAGGTTAACATCTATCATTGTATTTATGTACAACCCAATAGCTTGTGATAGTCAGCTCTGTCTAGAATCATCTCCTAAAGGAAATGTTCCACACTTCTTACATTCACCACATGCTCTCATGTCACAGGTAAGTGTGTTCAGAATTGCCTATTATGGTCTGTTACTTATGGTATTTGCCCAGTAAGAATTTGTGAATATATTTGGTACAGACCATTAGATGCATCTGTATATTTCTTGATACTTTCTCAACCAACCTTTCTATCTGTCTCATGTATAGGTGCCTACCAAAAGGGCTGTCTAAGGCTGCAAAATTACAACAGGTTTAGCGATAAATAAAACAGGGATTTTACAACAATGATTTTATATATCTCTTGATGTTTTTAAAATATTGATAGATTTAAGAAAGCAAATTTTAAACATGTCCCCAGTATTAAAAATGTTAATTGTAAACAAAACTATATCTGCTGACATTTTGAATTTAAAATCCACAAGAAAGGATTTAGAGAATCATCTAATACAGGGTTGTTGCACACCTTTTCATAAAATGAGTCTGTTTGCCTTGGAAATAGGAAAAAAAGCATTGTTTCATGCAATTTTTGATAAAATTAATGTGAAAATACACAGTAGAAAGATGAAAGTTACAATTTTGTAATTAGTTACCTGTAATTCAGATTAAGAAAATTCACTAAAATATTTGCGAAAAGTATAGGTTTTGAACTTGTGAAATGAGGACCCATTTTGGCCTGACTAAGCAGATTGACAGTCCTAGCATTATTTTAAAAATATACTTTTATTATTATTTAAAAAAAATACTTTTATTATTATTTTATAAAAGTTTTCATATTACATATGCACAATTAATCTTGGATAATTAGGGAATTTAATTGTGTTTTCATGGACTGTCTTGATTTTCATTGTTTACAATATAGTTTTTAAGTTTGTGGTTAATTACACTGATTGTTATTGTATCTCATTGCAATTTTATATTTTTTCAGGATGTGAAAGCAATAATTACACATTCCATTTATAGTACTTTACATTCCCTTGGTGGTATACAGGTAGGTATTTATTTCTCTTAAAGGTAGAAAATGATTAGAAGTTTTAATTTGATGCAGGTGCTCTTGACTTTCTGACAAGTTAATTTTTAAAGTTAACCTGCAATTTTGTGCATGGATGTGCTAGCTTAAAAATAATCAAAGGCAATATGCCTATTTAGAGTTAGATTGAGAAAAATAAAAAAGTAAATATCATAGAAAGAAACACTAAGACTAAATCATATGAACAAATTCTTAACAGATGCTTTCAAATGTTAATCTGCAACATTGTGTGTGAGTATGCTAGCTAACTGTTAACTCATTTAATAAGAAACTTTTACAAAAAAAATCTTAAAAAGTATGACTTTGAAGGTAGACTGAACTTTTATAATCTTGTAAACAATGAAACCTACATCACAGAAAATAAATAAAAAATGGCAATGTCATAGAGAAAAGAAAGGCTGTCAAAGTGAAAAATATACGATATGAACAAAGTCTTAAAATAGAAATGTTAATATAATATAAATTTGAAAACAACATATTTTTTTCTTATATAAATTATACCTATATTTTAAGTGATTTTATTGATATTTTTTCAGGTTTTGTTTCCATTGTTTGGTCAGTTAGACATGCCTGTAGATAAAGGACCAGATGAACCCAGTGCTGTTGATTATACTATATGGTAAATATACCCCAATAAACAGACCACTGCATTAGTTCAGTTTGTAGAGTGCTCGCTCCGTAAATGGGAGGTCCTGGTTTCAAACCCTGACTGAGTCTGACCCAAGACTTGAAAGTGGGTAGTGACTTGTTTTGCCAAGCACTCTGCATCATGAAATGAATGTCAGGGTTCTTTTGGATGGGAACTTAAAATAAGCAAGGTCCCGTGTCATGGTAGGCTTGGCACGATAAAGAATCCTGCTGTATAATGCCATCATGGCAACACACACGCAAAATTTCTGCATCTTTGCGTTTAGCTGGCGACATCTTGATACAAGTGAAATATTCTTGACTGGGATGTTAAACACCATTACCACTACTACTACTATAAACAGAGTTTGGGGTGGTTGGTTGGTTATATAGGAATAGCCCTACCCTGTCTGTCTGTCTGTCCGTCTGAATATCATGCCCACTCCATATCGTCTATGTCCATGGGTGGATTTTGATCAAACTTGACACAAATGTATATCAACATGAGACAAAGTGTCACATACCAGATTTAGTGTCCATTCAGATGTCTGTTCATCTGGCCATTGGTAATGGAGTGTATTTGTCTCTCAAGAGACTGCTCTAGTTAATAATTAAATCCACAGATTTTATACCGTATATTCTCGCCGAAAACCTGCACTTTTTTGACAAAAATTAAAAATTTGAGAAGGGGGTGCGGGTTATTCGTGCAGTTTTACTAAAAACTTGCTGCAGATATTGACGATCTAGCGTGAAATCGGTTGAATTTTCCATGTACTCCGCAAATCAAATGGGATAAAATTGTCATCACAATCGATGTTGGCCAATTTATTTCAGGATTGTATATTTATTTTTTAATGTCTGAATGGCTGATGTAAAGTCAACATGTATGTAGATATTATTTTTTAATAGATGTATGGATGGATACAAATGATGAAGCTTGAATAAAACATGTACTTTTTGACTCCCGATCTTGAGATGGGGTATTACACATCTTGTTGTCACCGACAAAGGAAGTCAAAGTTTGATCATGCGCAAAGGTTGTGATATGTATTGCATGATTTGTTTAAACAAGGGGGTCAGTTGTAGCGTTTTTAGACTAATGTTTCAGATTTAACAATACAGGATTGTCTATATTATGTAAAGTTGACGATATATTGCTCAAATATCACCACATTATAATGAATAGAATGACATGTGGTTTTGCATTCCCGAGTATTGGTCAATAACTAGGACGACCTCCAATTGTTTGAACTTTTGTGAAAAAAATATTCGTATTTATTATTTTGTTACGTTTGAAATCTAAACATGTCGGAGTTGCAAATTAAATTTGAATAAATTTTATTAATATCCCGATAAGCGATTGTCGAATCCTGGCACTTTTTACTCAAAACTGACAGATACGAAACCGCCGTATGACCTCTGACATAGGAATATATAATAAGTGTTTGTAATGGCGACGCTTTCTTCTTCAACATGTACACATGGTCCCGGTAATTATGGATGATTATATCAATGAATAAGGAATCGGGAATGGCTTTAATCATTAAACAAGACACACGCGAGGTGTTACCGGGAAGACTTGATTAAAGTTCATTACAGGTGACCAGGTATTTACTTCTTTGCTGACGGCTATAATTTCTGTTACACGTGACAACGTTACTCATACTTACCTTAATTAATTATTTATTTATTTCAAAGACTTTATTGGTCAAATTTAATATAAAAATATCACAAATAATTATAACAAAAATACAATAAAGATCAAAATTTACTTTCAACTTGAAAATTACCGTAACTTCCGGTTTGTCGATCTTCTATAATGCCTTGAATTATCAAAATATTTTTTGGGTGCGGGTTATATTCTGCGAATACAAATATTCCTGGGATATTCAGGGTGAAATAGGGGTGCGGGTTATGCCCCAGGGCGGGTTTTAGGCGAGTATATACGGTACTGTATGGCATGGGCATACATATTTGTACATGTGTACATGCTTGTTTCATTATACATATTGATACACACATAAACTAACACATATTTAAATGTACAGAATGCATTCAATTAAGTTATTGTTAATTATGCCAAATGCAAAAAGGAGTGTAGCAGAGTAATTGAATTTTACACACCAGATAAAACAGCTGACCTCATGCAAGTGAACTGACAAAATTCCTCACACTAGGATCTGTCACTAGTGGGATTCGAACCTAAGCTGTAAGAGGCACTGTGATCCATTAGTATGCCCTTTAAAACTCTTTGGTCACCAAGACGAAAGAGAGAGAGAGAGAGAGAGAGAGAGAGCTCCATAAACCCATGCTTAGATGAACACTGTTTGCTTCAGTAAGAGAGAGTTGGAACAATCCAAAATAATTAATATAGCACCATGAAACCATGGTTTGATACATAAATGTATTGTATTGTTTGTTATCTTACAGTGCCACATTGATGTCCATATTGAATGACTTGCTGGAAAGTTCTGTAACCATACAACAACAGATGATGCAAAATAAGGGGTTCCTAGTCATTGGGTACCTGTTAGAAAAGGTAGGTCTGTAACCATACAACAACAAATGATGCAAAATAAGGGGTTCCTAGTCATTGGGTACCTGTTAGAAAAGGTAGGTCTGTAACAATACAACAACAGATGATGCAAAATAAGGGGTTCCTAGTCATTGGGTATCTGTTAGAAAAGGTAGGTCTGTAACCATACAACAACAAATGATGCAAAAAAAGGGGTTCCTAGTTATAGGGTAGCTGTTAGAAAAGGTAGGTTTTTTTGGATAGAAGTATTTTGAATGGTCGTGACTAATCTATCATAAATAATACTTTTTGTTCTTTCTCATAAACTCTTAAACAGTTTGATAATAAGCTTTTATATATGGCAAAATGCAAAAATGACATTTGTTTGAGCATCAACATAATTGTTATAAGTTTTATGTCAAGTTTACAAATATTTGACCGATATTGGAATGGCAAGATCTACACATATAACTAAGACTTATTCTAATTCAATTTAATTTTTTTTCATATTTTGCAGGCATCTAGAGATCATGTGACACCCAAGGTTTTGGAATGTTTTCTGAACTTAACGCAGTATCTGGTAGAGCTACCGACAGGTGGTGTTTTATTAAAACACTTATTTGATCATATATTATTTAATCCAGCTCTGTGGATACATTCATCAGTTGAGGTAAGAATTTGTACATTTTAAAGCTTTCAAATGCATTTTAGATTGAATATTTGGTTCATTGGTTAATTTGAATGGTCATTCACTTATCAAAATTCTAGTATTGATTAGTTCAAAGGACAAAGCATTGTGCAGCTGTTTGAAATCATTAGTACAGTAAAACCTCGTTATAATGCCCCTCGATAACTTTGCCACCTCGCTTATCGCCACACTATTTTGAAGTCCCAAAATCCATATTGTTTATGTTTTTCTTTATGGGCTTCCCTCGATTTATTGCCAAACCCCTTTATAACGCCAAAATTTGACTGAACAATTGGTGGCGATGAATCGAGGTTTTACTGTATTTTCTTTATGACAGAATTTGTTTTTACTGTTTAGAACTATCGGTATGTGTTTTCTAAAGTATTGCTAACACAATTGTATTCAAAATTTTGATTGGAGTAGAGCAGTGTACATGTAGTTTTACACCCAAGTTAAGATTTTTTTCATTTACATTAATGTTATCAGTTATGTAGAGTTAACCATAGTACCTGGAGAAATCCACCCAAATTTGCCAAGCAAACTGACGAACCTTTTTTTTCACTAGGATCTGCCTGAATGGTATTGAACCTAGGTGATAAGAGGAGTTGTGATCAATAAACAAAACATGGTCACAAAAGCCCCTATTTCCATATTTTGAGGATTTAAAATAGAATTGTGCAAAGTGTGTTATTTTGATTTCATATCATAATCACTAAGAAATGGAATTTCATAAAAAATCTCTTCTATAAAGTTTGGTTGAAATGTTTTCCATAAAAACACTAACAATATATCTATGATAATATAACCTGCTTCATGTATGAGTTTTCAATTTTTTTTCTCTGTTTATAGGTACAGACCAAACTTTATTGTTACCTAGCAACAGAATTTATCAGTAATGCCCAGATTTACAATAACATCCGACGTGTTAGTGCTGTTTTACAAACGATGCATGCATTGAAATATTTTTACTGGGTGGTGAACCCTAAAGACAGAAGTGGAATTACGCCAAAGGGTACAGGTACATTCATCTTTAGATGTGATTTAACATTTAGTTTACTCTTACATTAACAGTTCCAGTACTTGACATATCGTCGACAATGTCTTTTATGTTCCGTCACTGGCCGCCATCACGGTAACAAAGCAGCTTCACGGCAACTAATGATGTACTAGTGTCAGTGACGTCACTAAATGGCACAATTCAAGCCTAGTTTTCGTTCTTTTTGTGTGTAATTCAAGTATGCTGGGCCTTTGTCTGAACATTGTAGGCATGGCTGACGATCTGTCAATTCTTGACTAATGAGGATAATTGGCTAAAATCAATCTCAGGACCAGATTATTTAGTTGCCACAGAGTATGCTTGTGTTTCCTGAATAAACTGCCAAACCCATAGAAATTAAACGTCTTAATGTCAAAGTTTCTGTAGAAAGAATCTTTTTCCATTAAAATGTAGTTTATTACCTTGGTAATAAAATGATCTGGTCCTGTTATCATTCCCTGCCAAATGCTTTTTATTTCCCATAACTAGGCACCCTGTAGGCTGCACAGTCTCCAGTTTTGTAAGTATATAGAGCACAGAAGACTAAAACTTTATTTTCCATTAACAACACATTTCTGACTACATGAAAGTGCCTGATAAGCCTGATAAACAAAGGTTTCCAGTTGAGAGAAGTTTTACTGTATTTATTGGCGTCTTGGTAACAAAACTAAGATTGTTATATTCACTTCCATCAAATAACTTATTTACATAAAAAACTAACACCTAGAAGACTTGGCACACAAACCATGCCAAGTCACTGTAGCTTGACCATATACAGATGACCTTCTCATCCAGAATCAACGATTACAAATATTAAATGATTGAATTACACAGTTTAGCATAAAATTTCTGTTTTAAAAATACCAGAGTAAAGAGTTCACTTGCAGTGAATAAAGATTTAAATTGTACTTCTACAATAACCAAAAGGAAGAAATCTTAATTCAGTCCAGACTGTGACCTTCCAAGGGACAATTGTACAAAATTCACACAAGATGGAAAACAATGTACATTTTATGAAATTCAGATGGAAATATATTTACATGATGTATAATAATAATTATAATGGACTAATATGTCTTTTAAATTCGTATGTAATGTGATTTTAAGTTGTTTGCTTTTGACATTAAGTTTATATTAAGTTTATAATCATCTGTTGTTTGATTTTATAGAGGGGCCTCGACCTACTTATGATGAGATCGTAAAGCTGCGGTCATTCATGTTGCTATATATAAAACAGCTATTACTGAAGGGTCAAGGTGTACAGGAGGATGAACTTCAGAGTATACTAAACTACTTGTCCACTTTACATGAGGTTTGTATGTGTGGCATATTTATAAATCCTTCCATTTATTTGACCACTACAGTAGATAAGTTGGTATAGTGCTTTCTTCACATGTAGTAGGTCAGGGTTCTTACCCTGGCTGGGTCTTGTTAAGCTTGAAAATAGGTATTAACTGTTCTTTCATCAAGCACTCTGCATTTAGAAATGAGTCATTTGGTCCCAGTGACTTATATTTCTAAATGCAGTGTGCTGTTTTGATAAGAGACCCTAAAAACAGATTTCACATGTCGCAGTAGGCATGACACGCTAAAGAACCTTCCCTGCACATGATACTGTGCATGCTTCAATGGTTTAACATTTCTGACACCTATAACTGGTGATGTCCCAATATAAGTAAAATATTTTTGACTGAGGAAATAAAACTACAATCAATCATTTAATTTTTCTTTTTATGAGAATTTTGACTAGGTTTAAAACATCATTTCTCTACTTCCTTTCTTTCCTTTTAAGTGGCCATGTTTTCTACAGTGGAAATATGGCGGTATAAAAAAGAAGATCTGTTATAAAATGTATAACTCTTAACATGATTTTTTTCTCTGAAAAGAAAGAATTAATTCATAACTTTTCATTTACATGTCATTGTCATTTATGGCATGCTATTTATAATGGATAAATTTCATTTCCAGAGGTCATGTGTAAGTGTGAAATGTGAAGTAATTTTCATTCAAAATATTTTCATTTAACAGGTGCCAACTTTGTTGACTACACTCTTTTCATATGATCACATTTTCAGAACAACAGTTTTCATTTGATCTATATATTAATAACGTAAAATATATTTAAATTTTTAATGATTTAATTATCTTTATTATTTTTCTTGACAGGATGACAACTTAATGGATGTGTTACAGTTAGCAGTACAACTAATGCAGGAACATCCACCATCTATGGTTCCATCCTTTGACAGAAAAAATGGATTACGGTAAGTTAGTGGTGTATGCATATGACCATAAAATTAGAAGAAAAAATAAATTTGAAAGTCTAACATGTATTTAAAATACTAGTACCTTAATAATTTTATTTGAAAAGCTAAAAAAATCATGAAAATTTTCAGAAATAAAGTATATAAAATTTCAATTTGTTTAATCAAACTTTTGCTTTATTAAAGAGTTTGGCGATAAATAGAGGGAAGCTTATCTAGAAAAACATAGGAAAAATGGATTTTTTTTCTTTCAAATGACTATGGTGATGAATTAGATGGCAAAGTTATAGACAGGCATTATAACAAGGTTTTACTGTATTTTGACTTTTGCCTTAAGTTCAGATTTATACATATCTGCAAGTTTTAGTGATATACATGTATCAGGTAACCAAAAAAGTTATTTGAATATCTATTCAGATATGGAAACTATCTGCCACCAGAAGTGTTTAGTATATTTCATTCTTCTGATTATGTATATTGAATAATAATAAAATTTGTGTTTCCATTTTAGGACTGTCTTTAAACTTTTGGCATCTTCCTCAGAGGAATTGCGGATTATGTCATTGAAAATGCTAGGATTTTTCTTAATGAGAAGCACTCACAAGTAAGATATTTATCACCCTTGAGTTGACTGATTTACATTTGTATAAAACCTTATGGCCAGTTGGTAGGGATGTTAGCACTCAAATTCATTTAATTCCCCCAGTTTTGTGGATAAATTGACTCATTGCCGTTTTGGAAAGCAGAGTGTATTTTCTTTATTGAGACTAACAAGATGTGAAAAAATAAACTTTTAAAAATATTAATTTTGATATAGTTTATTTAAATCACTTGCATTTTGGAAGGGGCTTTGATGGCCTAGTGGTCAAAAGTGTATGCATACATGGATCACAGCCACCCTCACTGCCTAGGTTCAAATCCCATTCAGGACACACCCTAGTGTTAGAAAGCTGGTCAGTTCACTGGCCTTACATTTGACTTTGTATTATCCATGTAATTAGTGTAAGTGTGTTCGTTGTATTCATATTTTACTGTACATGAATACTACCGGAAGTATCTTGAAATGATGTTTCTTGCGAAAATTAACTGACACAAAAATTTCTTGATTTTACATCATAAGCAAGTGTACCTTTACACACTCTACAAAAATGATGCAGTTCAGAAACACTTGCATCAACTCATACTTAACATAAACTTATAATCATAAAACAAAATACTGTAAACCAAATTTTATTTGCGGATATTAACTTTCGGGATTCACTTACAGAAACTATTTTGGGACTATTAATTTTCACGATATTGACTGTAGCTGAACATTTGGTATAAATAAAACCAGTTTCGGAAACAAATGCGATTAACTTTCACAATTATTTTGTTCTCGTGAAACATGCGAAAGGAAATTGTACATGAATAAAAGTTAACCAATTAAAACAAATCAAAACTCAAATTCAGAAATGATTGAATGAAAACATATTTTAATTTTTAACATAAAACTAGAAGTAAAAACTTGATTTAAATCTATGCATTCACATCTTTCTTTTTATTTCAGAAGGAAGCAAGATGCTATGTCACCACATAATTTATTTTCACTAGTAGGAGAACGCTTGATGTTAAATGATCAACATATTACCATGGCAACTTATAATGCATTATTTGAGGTAAGTTTTGAATCATCAGGGAGTAACATGATTGAACAACTTATTGGCTACTGCCGATATACTTATATTATACTGAAACGATACAGAATGATTTTCATATTTAATATGCCTTGCCTGCTATGCTGTAGACTTGTTTCTTGTGTCATAAAAAAGGACTGGCTTTCAAAAAAAAAATAGTAATTCTGGATTTAAAAAAGAATCCCCTTCTACTGAAGAAGTTCCCGTGAGCAGAACTTCCGCTGGTGAAGGTCTAAAGAGCAGGGTCTTCAGTGAAGAACTGTTTTGTGTAATCTAACATTAGATTAGAGGTGACTTTGTTATGTTTATTTGACTGATTGATTTTTAAATTGATTTTTTTATATTGTTTAGTTGTTAACAGAAAGAATGTCATTGGAAATACAGAAAGAAAAGCATGCAGAACCTGAATCATACTACAGAATAGAAAACTCAGGTAACATCATAACGGTTTTCATAATAGTTAGACAATATGAAAATATTAATCTCCATATTTCCAACCTTCCAATAAATGGCAGCCCACGTTGCTTGTACTAAGTACAGTGATGCAGAGTGCAGCAAGTTGTTTTATGCCCTAGTCATTAGTCCTTCATTGTGTCCCATGGCAAATGGCAAATGAAGCGGGGGAGGGGGAATATGGGAACCACAGTGTCCCTCTTTCTTTCTGTCTGTTTATCTGGCTGTCCATCCCAATATGATGGCCGCCTTCTATGTCAATGCATGTATTTTTATCAAAACTTGGCACTTATGTAAACCAACATATGGTTACATGTATATGTCACATACCAAATTTAGGTTCAGGGGTCAAGGGTGAAGTACACAAGGTCAAATTTTAGAAATAATGACTTGACAATGTTGGGGTATTTTTCTCTTAAAGAGACTGCTCTAGTTTATATCAAGGTTGTCAGTTCTAGGATGATGGAGAAAACTATTAACATTTTGCAAATGAACTAACAGTATTAAAGGTGAACTTTTCCATAACGAACATGGGTATTCTTTTTCTCTATATGATTTCATGCACTAAATACTTCTTTTCTCAATTTCAGCTGTTTTAAAGGTTGTAGCTACAATGATCAAACAATCAAAATCAGTAGCCGGTGTCCTGGAAGTTAAGAAAGTGTTCCTTTCTGATCTCACTATATTGTGCAATAATAACAGAGAAAATAGAAGGTAAATTGATTGATTCAAATACATACTAGTAATTATCATATAGCAATATATGCTTTGCATAGAAATTTAACAATAAATCCCAAGATGTTAGCGTGCAATATGTATCGATATTTGCACGCTAACTTTGTTATGGTCTGAGGTTTCCCCAATCAATCTTTCATATTGCACACTTTGTCACATGACTATGTTGTTTGTGACATTTTACAATTGTTGTTACATTTTGTAACATGTCTGAAGACGTCATCACTGTGTTGTTGTCATATTGCACTAGTTCTTATATCCATTTACAAAAACTAGCGCAATGTTCAGTTACTGTACTGTTGAGTTGACTGGACAATATATTACAAATATCTACTCTAGGTATGTACACATGAATGAAGAAATAAGTAGAAGCCATATTTGTATAAGCCTATTGTATACAGTTATAGCAATATTAATGCATTTCATCTAAAAATAGCTCAGTAATATTGCTTTTTGATAGCTTTCTAGTATTTTTATGCAAAAGTAAATTTTATTACTTTTTCTTCAAGTTCCAAATATTGAACATTCCTTCAGAAATAAATTTGTTTAATGAAATTCAGTCTCTTTATCATACATCATATACAGCTAGCTAAACAGGAGGTGCTTACCCTTTCAGAGCACTCAGCCTCACTTCCCTGGTGGAAGTTCACATGTTTAACCTAATTTATCAGGTTTAAAGTTTTTACTTTGGTTCTGGAGTGTGATTCAGACATAGATTAGTATGTTTGTTTTTGTTTTATTTATAACTTGTCTTTGATATTTGATATATTATCTATTTTATGTATGGTTTTATTAGTTTTTTGTTTTAAAAATATTGATACTATTGTATCCGTTACATTTTCTAGCCATAGATAGCTGAAATAAGACTGATGTGGCTCTACACAATAATTCACTCACTAACTTAAATAATGAACTCTCAAAACTCTGAATTATAAAATCATAAAACTAAAACTGAGTTTTTTTTCATGTGTGCATACCAGTCGTTTCAAATTGAAAATAAAATTGTTTTATTTATTTATTTTTTTTTTTACTAGGACATTACTACAGATGTCAGTTTGGCAGGATTGGCTGTTCTCTCTGGCTTATATTTATCCTCAAAACCCAGAAGAACAGAAAATAACGGACATGGTCATGTCATTATTTAGGATGTTGCTTCATCACGCCATCAAGTTTGAGTACGGAGGATGGAGAGTTTGGATAGATACCCTCGCAATTCTACATTCAAAAGTAATGCTTACCCCCTCTCTCCCTCTTAATCCTACTCTCTCTCTCTTTCTCTCTCGCTCTCATTATCAAATTATGGGTGAATCATAACATTGCTTAGCAAAAGAAAACCTAAAATTCTCAAAAAATAGGGGGGGGGGGATATTTAATGTAGATATGTTACTTTATGATCCAAAATATAACTTTGCATGTTTTTATGAACAATTTTGTAAAGTTTTTGAAACATTTTTCTGATCTGTGTTGCACAACATCATATACTTTTAATGATATACCTTATTTCTTGTAAGGTTATTACTTTACTTTCATTTATTCTCCATTAGTTGAACTGGTTTCAGATTTAAATGGAGTAATAACTTCATATTTTATTTAACAGGTAGAACTATTTCTCTGGGTTTCATAATTAGCATTCTCGAGTGGAAAACGTCATGTTTAAATTTTGGATTTTCTCTAAGTTGTATTGTTTTCTTCCATAGACATTAAAACACTTAAGTTTTGTTTTGTTCGTTTATATTAGGTAGCATATGAAGATTTTAAAATCCATATGTCAAAGATGTATCAACAATATGATAGACAAAGAGTGGATGATGTTGATCCACAGGAGCGACAGAATTATCCGATAAGCACTATATCCGGTGTGTCCGATTCCCAGATTCACAAACCGGTTCCTAAGAGTTCTGTACAGATTACAGAGGTACCAGACTCTGGGGATAACAGTGAATCTGGAAGTGGAGATGGTACTCATGTTACTGGTCAAAATACTCCTAACAATGTAGAAGGTATTTCCGAAGGGAAACAAGTCTCCGAGAATGATATCGTAAATGGTGAGGATGATGGGAAATCTAGTGAGGCTGCGAGCGATAATTCTTCAAATGCAATATCTAACGGCCATGATGAACAAAAAGTAGACAGTCCAGAACATAGCCGAAATGATAGTCCTGACGTTAGACGCTATCCCTCCAGGTCCCAGTCTTTCAGACAAGGAGGACAGATATTCAGTCCAGGACCAAGAGCTCCACCATTCAGGATCCCAGAATTTAGATGGTCAAATCTTCATCAGAAATTATTGTCAGATTTATTATTTTCAGTTGAAACAGACATACAGGTTTGGAAAAGGTATAGAAATTATAGTCTGGTCTGCTAATTAAACTACTATTGTGACCACCTCTATACAAAGACCGCCTTTTCCTTAAGACCACTGTCCCATATAAAGGCCACCTGTCCCTTAAGACAACTGTCTTTAAGGCCCATTAGCTTCATATTTTAAACCAAAAAGAATTTATATAACACACCCCGACAGAAAGAATTTTAATTATTACATAAGTTTGATATTAGTTTCACAACTGTATTTCAGTGATTTGAATGGTAAATTGTGCAAGATTAATAGATTACAAGTGATATTATAAATAAAATTGATAAATACTGAAAGAGCAATGCCATAAATATTTTTTACACAAAGTTTGCCATATTTTGTCATTTGGATGAACCAATCATTTAGCAACTATTGAAATCATGTTCAGCTTGTTATGTCCCCAGATCAAGCTGGGTGGTGGGTCTTTAGGGCATATAGTGCCTTTTCCTGTCAATAATTTGTCAGCCACTTATTTTCAAAATTTATTCAACAGATCTTTATGAAACTTCACAGGAACAAACTTTGGGTGAAGGAGATGTGTCATTAGTTATTTGTATTTTGATTGGGCTCATGGTTGGGGATTTCCGAGTTTTAAGTTTGTTTGGGTGTCACTTTTGAAATCCCATTTCAGTTATAACTTGTTTCATTTATTATGCATAATGTTTTATGTAATATAAAAGTATCCATAGCAACAAATTTTGATTTTAATGATACACTTCTTCTACTTTTAGCCATAGTACAAAAACTGTGATAGACTTTGTGAATTCTGGTGACAATCATGTTTATGTAGTAAATGTTACTCATATGATATCACAACTGGCCGATAATCTTATAACATCATGTGGTGGATTACTTCCCCTTCTAGCAGCAGCCACATCTCCTAATGTAAGTAAACCTTGTTACAAGTTCTTTACTTCACATCTTTGTGATACAAATTTTCATATATCATCTTCATTTGAATTAGGGATCTCAGTGACCCAATGGTCTGTACTGTTGTCAGCCGGTGTGCAAGATGAAGACAAGCCTCTTTATTTTTGATAGATTTTTATACGCCTGTCATATGACGGGACGTATTATGTTACGGTGCTGTCCGTCCGGGCGGGCGTCTGTTAACAATTTGTATTCTGTTCAATAGAGACCACAAACATTTATGGATTCAAATGAAATTTGGTATACAGCTTTACCATGGTAATACCTTGTGCAAGTTCGAATTACAACTTTTTCGGATTATTTTTGGAGGAGTTATGCCCTTTTTTTAACTTAGAAATTTTTGTATGTATGACCATGTGGTTTGTATTCCATTCAGTAGACAATACAAACATGGATTTAAATGAAATTTATTATACAGTTACACCTTAATCATGATAATATCTCGTGCAAATTTGAATTACAACTTTTTTGGGTTACGAGTTATGGCCCGAACACGGAGTTGGTAATATATTTTTACATACATTTATCCTAGTTGTACTTATACTTCTCAGTAAATAGTACTACTCGATCAATATAACACGGGCGTATAATGCTCCGCTCAGCGGTGCTCTTGTTCTATCTGAGGTGCAAGAATATACAGTATGGTTAATTTATATCAATAATATTAATGTTTATACTATATATTTCATCTTAACATTTTGGATTGTGGATCATATTTCCCTGGAAATTCATGCACAAGGATTTCTCTTAACTAATTAAAGCTATAGCTCTACATGTGATTGAATTTTAAGTTGCTGTTTTTTTCAGTCCAATTCATTACCTTGTTTTCAAGTCTAACTATTTATTCACAGGTTAAATTTTCCCCTAATAAAGTCTTTTTTCCTGACAATTTGATCTCAGTTTTTTTTTATCAAAATACTGCAATACTATGTTGTTTCCATATCATAAAGTTACAAAATAAATTATTCATAAGGTTACGAAATAATTAAGTTGTTTTTTTAGCTCACCTGAGCCAAAGGCTCAAGTGAGCTTTTCTGATCACAATTTGTCCGTTGTCTGTCGTCGTCGTCGTCGTCGTCGTCGTCGTTGTCGTCGTTGTCGTCGTCGTAAACTTTTCACATTTTCATCTTCTTCTCACGAACCACTGGGCAGATTTCAACGAGACTTAATAAGATGCATGTCTTGGTCGATGCAATTCAAATTTGTTCGTGGTGTTGCCATGGCTACCATAACTAGGTCAAGGTGACCTAGGGGTGCAAAAATCTTAAAAAATCTTCTTCTCCGAAAGTATTGATTAGAGAAAAAATCTGATGTGATATTTGGCTTCTCTAGGGTCTTTAGCCTATAGTTTGTTCATTTTGTGAAATTCGGACAAAAAATAGGTTACGCGTTTTTGCGTTTAATTTTGAAAAAATCGTAAAATAGCTTCAAATTGTTATAACTTGACTATTTGGCCAGATAATGACATGGGGTTTTCAGTTTTGACATCTTCTTGTTAGTATCTTCAAATTGAGGTCAAGGTCAATTGTGAAGGTCGTGACCTAATTTTTTTTACCTCTGATTATAATTATTATCTCGAAAACTATAAACTTTTTGTATAGGCATGTATATTAGAATGTTGTAGGTATTGATACAACAATCATTTTGGTGTATAGAAAAAGGTCATGGGTTCAAAGGTCAAGGTCACAGATGTAAAACAATACCAAAATGGTTACTTATCTCGAAAACTATAAACTTTTTGTATAGGCATTTATATTAGAATGTTGTAGGTATTGATACAACGATCATTTTGATATATAGAAAAAGGTCATGGGTTCAAAGGTCAAGGTCACAGATGCGAAACAATACGGAAATGTTTAATTATCTCGAAAACTATAAACTTTTTGTATAGGCATGTATATTAGAATGCTGTAGGTATTGATACAACGATCATTTTGATGTACAGAAAGAGGTCATGGGTTCAAAGGTCAAGGTCACAGATGCGAAACAATACGGAAATGTTTAATTATCTCGAAAACTATAAACTTTTTGTATAGGCATGTATATTAGAATGTTGTAGGTATTGATACAACGATCATTTTGATGTATAGAAAAAGGTCATGGGTTCAAAAGTCAAGGTCACAGATGCGAGACAATACCGAAATGGTTAATTATCTCGAAAACTATAAACTTTTTGTATAGGCATGTATATTAGAATGTTGTAGGTATTGATACAACAATCATTTTGATGTATAGAAAAAGGTCATGGGTTCAAAGGTCAAGGTCACAGATGCGAATCAATACCGAAATGGTTAATTATCTCGAAAACTATAAACTTTTTGTATAGGCATGTATATTAGAATGTTGTAGGTATTGATACAATGATCATTTTGACGTATAGAAAAAGGTCATGGGTTCAAAGGTCAAGGTCACAGATGCGAAAACAATACTGAAATGGTTAATTATCTTGAAAACTATAAAAGTTTTGTATAGGCATGTATATTAGAATGTTGTAGGTATTGATGCAATGATCATTTTGATGTAAAGAAAAAATTCATTGGGGTTTAGTATTTATGTTTTCTTTAAATCTATCAGCTAGCCATTAGTTATCAGGTGAGCGTATAAGGCCCATGGGCCTCTTGTTTATTGGTGAATTTTGCAGGGTGAAGTTGAGATATTAGAACCGACACAGGGACTCAGCATAGAACAAGCTGTATCCATCCTTCAGCGAGTTATGAACATGACAGATATTTTAGTATTTGCCAGTTCAACAAATTTTGCCGAGCTTGAACAAGAGAAAAATATGCCATCAGGAGGAATACTTCGACAGTGTCTAAGACTTGGTGAGTTGTTTTGTTAAGTACAGATAAACAAACTTAATTCATTATTGAAAGTATAAGTTTTCAAGCTGTCCAAACTATTGAAATTGAAATTTGGAGTGGAGTGGGGTAATTGACGTATCACTGACCATGCTCCAACACTGACTGACATCACGGTACCAAAGCAGCGTCACGGCAACTAGTGATGTACTAGTGTCAGTAATGTCATTAAAGACCACAGTTGAGGCCAAGTCTTCATTCTTTTTGTGTGTAATTTAAGCATCCTGGGCCTTGGAACATTGTGGGCTTGGCCGGCAACCCGTCAATTTTGTTTTACGCCCCAGTCAAGATTCTTTCACTTATATTAAGGTGGTCAGTTTTGTGATAGTGAAGGAAATTGGAGTAACGGAGAAAACCATTGATCTTCAGCAAGTGAAATGACAAACTTTTTCACACTAAGATCTGTCCCAGTGGGATTGGTACCTAGACGGTTTGGGACACTTGTGAGCTGTTAGCACATGCTTTATACCACTCTTGAAGCTGAGCCCCCTGAAAATTTTGGAGTGGATTTGAGTGGAGTAATACTGTTATGCCCAAGTGAAGATTCTTTTCACTTATGTTGAGGTTGTCAGGTCTGGGATAGTGAAGGAAATTGGAGTATTGGAGAAAACCACTGATCTTCAGCAAGTGAAATGACAAACTTTTTCACACTAAGATCTGTCCCAGTGGGATTGGTACCTAGACGGTTTGGGACACTTGTGAGCTGTTAGCACATGCTTTATACCACTCGGAGTTGGACACTGAGGCCCAGAAAAATTTTGGATTCTTCAGTGTTCTTCAGCACATGATACTACATAATTGTGTATATCATTATTATTTCCCTTGGATATGGAATAAGTTGTCAGTTCCCTATAAAATTAATGATATTTGCAGATTTACGACATCAATGCTCACGAAATAGTATCAAAGTGTACTTGACACTTTGGGCTGGTAAAGCAGCAGGGTTTGCCAGACTGGTTGAAGTTTTACAAGATCAAATAGGAAAATGATTTTCAATTGGACTCATTATTTTGTTCTTACCATATGTTTATTTTGTTAAAATTGTCTCATGAAGAGAGTCCTGTTTTCTCTCATTTTAAAAAGTTACTTTTTAGCAAGGAGATACAATTTATTAATATGTACAATTTTATTGTTTTTAGTTTGCACTGCCTCAGTTAGGAATTGTCTTGAGTGTCGACATCGGCAACATCCAAGATCACATCCTGGAACACCCTCTCCGACACCTCCACATAGTGCCAAAAGAGGCTCAAAAACATTAAATGGTGTGGATCCTATCCATGCTTTAATTGGTGGATCACACCCAACAGAAAAGGTATGTATCTACATGTATCATTAAACCTGTCTAAACTTTTATACACTTTTTTACAGTACAATAAAACTTAATAATAATGTAGCTCAATAACTTTGCCAACTTGCTTATCACCTAAGTGTTTTGAAGCCCATAAATTCATTTCTTCTTTGTTTTTCCCTTGAGTTATTGTCAAAATCTGTATAGTGCCAAAATTTGATTACACAAATAGTGGTGATAAATCAAGGTTTTACTGTACTTTGCCTTCAGTCTTTAATCCTACTGAAAATTAAATATTTTGTGGTTCTTATTGAATCTTTGTCTGTCACTGCGGTTCTCAGTGAATCTTTGGTAGTGTGGTCCTAAGTGAGTCTTTGTCACTGCAGTTCTAAGTGAATCTTTGGCAGTGTGGTTCTCAGTGAATCTTTGTCTGTCACTGCGGTTCTCAGTGAATCTTTGGTAGTGTGGTCCTAAGTGAATCTTTGTCACTGTAGTTCTAAGTGAATCTTTGGCAGTGTGGTTCTCAGTGAATCTTTGTCTGTCACTGCGGTTCTCAGTGAATCTTTGGCAGTGTGGTCCTAAGTGAATCTTTGTCACTGCAGTTCTAAGTGAATCTTTGGCAGTGTGGTTCTCAGTGAATCTTTGTCTGTCACTGCGGTTCTCAGTGAATCTTTGGCAGTGTGGTCCTAAGTGAATCTTTGTCACTGCAGTTCTAAGTGAATCTTTGGCAGTGTGGTTCTCAGTGAATCTTTGACACTGTGGTTCACATGGAATCTTTGACACTGCGGTTCACATGGAATCTTTGACACTGTGGTTCACATGGAATCTTTGACACTGTGGTTCACATGGAATCTTTGACACTGTGGTTCTCATGGAATCTTTGACACTGTGGTTCACATGGAATCTTTGACACTGGTTTTAATGGAATTTTTGACACTGTGGTTCACATGGAATCTTTGACACTGTGGTTCACATGGAATCTTTGACACTTTGGTTCACATGGAATCTTTGACACTGTGGTTCACATGGAGTCTTTGACATTGTGATCTTTGACACTGTGGTTCACATGGAATCTTTGACACTGTGGTTCACATGGAGTCTTTGACATTGTGGTTAACATGGAATCTTTGACACTGGTTCACATGGAATTTTTGACACTGTGGTTCACATGGAATCTTTGACACCGTGGTTCACATGGAATCTTTGACACTGTGGTTCTCATGGAATCTTTGGCACTGTGGTTCTCATGGAATCTTTGACACTGGGTTGGGTATTAATGGAATCTATGACACTGCAGTTCTCATTGAATTTTTGACATTGCTAGCATTGAACACAAGTTACAGAGAATAAATCTAATTTTTCACCTTTCAAAGAAATCCAAGGCATATCAATAGTTTAAATTGACATGGTACATAGAACTGTTGTCATAAATCTGTCAGGTTACATAAACACATGTGATGTTTAGAGGTAAAAGGGAAGTGCTTTTTTGTAACTTATACATTGTGGAAGTCTAGATACAGTCAGCAAAGATGATAACAGAGTATGCAAGTCAGACTATTTAATTGAAGTTAAAAAGGCTGAATTAATGGCACCTTGGAGGGTGACAAAAATGTTATACAGGTTCTTGGCAGGTTACACCCTGCAAAAAAATTAAACTGAATTTTGAAATATATATTCAGTTATCTTTTTAACTTATTTAATCAGTTACATTGTTGTTTTTCAGAATATTGTGGAGAATTTGAATGAACAAGTATCACCAATCAAAGATTTTGATAAGTTACTACAGGATATGGATATTAACAGATTACGAGCGGTTGTATACAGAGATGTGGTAAATAAATTATTATTCAGTTTTCCAGTCTCTTGGATGTCTTTACGGATCAAAGCACCTCTCACCATCTAGGTTCTTATCCCACTTAGGACAGAACCTTGTGTAAGAAATATGTCAGTTTACTTGCCGAAGGTCAGTGGTTTTCTCCAGTTACTCTGGTCTCCTTCACCATCCAAGAACTGACTTTCTTGATATAAGTAAAAGAATTTGGACTTGGGCGTAAAACACTATTACTCCCCAATTATTAACAAAAAGAATTTAAAAATTCCTTAAAACTACATTAAGATCATCATTAGAAGTCACCTGAAATAAATAAGTAGATGTTTTCAATTCAAATTTTTACCATACTTTAATGTCAAGGTTTGAAAATGAAGCATATTTCAGAGTATTTCGGAGAACAAACATGTCCATTTTTAGCCTGAAACCCTCCCCCCCCCCCATCACTTAAACAAGGTGGGAAGACATAGTATTTACTCCATTTTTTCCAGGAACATTTTGCCACCACTTTTGTCATAAACAATTCAACAAATCTTTATAAAAACTTCAAAGAAACAATTTTAGGATTCAGTAGATGTGCCAATGGCTATTCATATCTTGATCATGCACATGGTTGGGATAACATGGATTTCCCAATTTAGTTCATTAGGAGGACACTTATGATAATAACATCCAATTTCAGTCATAACTTTGTATTACATGTTGTTTGTTTTAGGAGGAAACCAAACAGGCCCAGTTTTTGGCCTTAGCCATCGTATATTTTAGTTCTGTTTTGATGGTTTCTAAATACAGAGATATATTAGAACCACCAAGTCCAGGGATGACACCATCGAGTGCCGCAGGTTCATATACGCCACAGATAAATTCTCCCTCAGGTTAGTGGTTCTTATTGATTAACAAATATTTATATACTCTTATTATTAAAATTTGACCTATATCTGCCAGGAACCTATTTTTGCCATTAGATTCAGAATTTTGCTGTGCTTTCTTTAAATTGATTAATTCTTTCCTGTGATCTCTATCCAGCATTTCTTTCTTCAGAATAAATGTTTAATTGCTGAAATTGTTTTACCATAGTTACATGAAATAAGCTAAATGGCAGGAATAGGTTCTGTGGAAATATAATGTATACTTTGATATAATGTATATTGTTTATTGTTTTCATTGTTTTTATAGAGCTACCTAAAATTCAAAATTTTTGTCAAGTTTGCATATCTGTCTTATGTTACAGCTACAATAAGCATATTGTATTAGCTGCACACTACTTCAGAACCTCTAGTTTTGCATTTACAAAATAATTACACTGCATTTTTTTTGATGGATAATTGGAAACAAGCTGACTAAAAAAAGTTGAATTTTGAAGGTTGATTTTTTTAAAGACTCATTATCTGATTTGCAGTAAGAGGTTTTTTTGCTGAAAATTATTTAAAAATAAAAAGAAATATATAAATTTAAAGAAAGAATGTTTCTGTGTGTTTTTATTTCTTTGAACATTTTTATGTAGTTTTGAAAAATAAGTGTTTTTGGTGTTTTATTTCCTATTAAATAGCATCATCCATTTTACAAAACTTGCGTCCATTACTGATGGACAATGCCGGCCAAGGGGACCTTAAATCGGCCTATTTGGACAACAAAGAACTCTCTAATAGCATTTCTTCTGAAAACAGTAGCAAAATAAGTAGCAATCTGAATACCATCAGTGAGTCACCTACACTGAAAAACCAGCCCAATATTACTCTTGATCAAGAAGACAGTGTATTAACTCACATGGCATCAGGTATCCCAGAATGCATTGATGTATCAGAAGGAAGTAAAATACCAGCCAATCAGCAAAGAGATTGTTCAGAAACCAGTCAAAATTCAGATGGTGAAAATATGTCTGCCAATCAGAAAGCGGAAACCATGGAGACAAATGAAGCCAGATCATCCCCTGTGGAAAGGAATTCTGAAGGTTTCTGATTGGATCATAATTGTTGGATGTTGTGCAGATGGTCCACTTTGTTTTGTTTTTTAGAATATACCAGAATTGTTATTGTCATTTAATTTTAAAGAAAATTATGAATGTCTGTTTTATTTTCATGATATATTATGGATAAGCACCATCTGATGACAAAGATTCCTGAATTCAGAGTTTTTGCTGCATGTGTTAATAATTGATTTTTATCAGTTTATGATTTACTCTATTTCCCAGTGTAAACCTCTCACAAAGTCATTTTTCCTTTCTATCATCTTTTTATCTTCAGCATAGCTTCAGTCTTTCTGTTTACAATGATTTGTATTCTACTGCTGATTTGAGGAAGGAAGAGTTGGAAGAGAACTTAGTCCATTACATTTCTTGGGATTAGGGACTCCGTTTTTTTTCCCGCAATCCCCAACAAGTCAAAATAAGAACCTGGACTGGACCTTAAATTTGGACTTGAACTTATTTTTTTTTTGTTCAGTAGCAAAATAGTAGATCTATATATATATAATGAAAGATCCATAGAAGGTTACATATTGACAATGAAATTGTATGGATGTTTTGGAATTGACCTTAAAAACTTATACCATTAAAATAATAACCTTCAATGCTCTTTGCATTGTTCCAACTAATACAACAGCACCGGTAACTGGAAATGTCTGGATACATGTGAAATGACTTGAAAGTAACAACAAATACAACTAGAACTGTCTCTTGAGAGCCAAATACCCTCCACCCACAACATCGACAAGGGTTTAATGTTTTCCTGCAATCTTGACCTTTCCAATAGGACCTTGGTTCAAGGTCATGACACCTTTGGACCATGAAGATTATTCATGTGAAGTTTTATGACAGTCCTCCAAAGCAATTATGAGATATGGCCTGGCACAATTTTACACAGACAAACAGACTGTTAGATACAGACATGGTGATTCCTATATACCCCTTCAAATTAGTTTCTGGGTGGGGGTTATAAAATATAACAGCATTGTTTAATAGTTTTAGGAAAACAAAAGAGAGAAATCTGAATTTTACGATATTTGCATGTTATTTTCTCTTAGTTTAAGTTTTGCATGGTTAAGCCTTAAGTTAGCTAATATTATTTATGTAAATTTCATAAGTGTTTTAATTTTTTTACTTACAATGAAATCTTATTGTCATTCGTGTTTTGATTTATTGGTACTGTAAAGGGGGTTATTTCCGCTGGACAAAATATTCACAATTTTGTTAATAAATACTTTCACTTGGGTAATATTTTTTGCTTGTGTTAGTTGACGCAGAACATCAATACCACTTATATGGAATGTGACTATGAGTAAAAATTGATCAAGGGTAATATTTTCTGGGAAATCTTTTTAATGTAATGTAAGTGAAAATTGTACTGGTATAAAAATAATTTTCCTTTTTCCCTTTACAGTAAGTTTACATGCCATTTTAGTTAACCTATATATAGAACACATAGATTAACTAAAATGGCATGTAAACTTACTGTAAAGGGAAAAAAAGGGTATGACACTGGCATATACTCCATGTTCGATCTAGATTTTTTCAGAGGGTGCCATTTTCAATAATTTTCATCTAAAAACACCATATTAATATTTTTGCATTCAGATAATGTTAAACATGGCCCACTAAGGCCTTAAGGTAGTTCCATACCATAGTGATGTCGTCGTTTTGTGCGTACGGTCGAAATGTCTGATTTGACGTCTTTTTTATCTATGACGTCACGAATGTGTGGTCTTCGGCGCCTACAGAATTATGTCGGGAACGCTGTTATGCTATTATTCAGTAGAATAATTTTCTGCATTCACAAAAGATTAGAACTCACAATATCAATTCTGTGCACTATTTTAAGAAGAAAATGTATATTGTACATAACGGAAATTAGGTAGATCTACACTTTTGAGAGTACTATTCTAAATAATTGAAAGATTTGAGTACATTGTTTAAATTTTTAAGATGGTATTTTAAATGCCGGTTTATGTTTGTTTTTGTTTTTTCGGTGATGTTAAATACAAATAGTAGGATACAAACTGACGATTCTTCAATAAACATGCTATATAATATTTGTTCTAGGTGTCAAATTTTAGCAGTTTGACTATGCTCTTGTATTTGCGTTTCATTCATCAGCCTAGAATCGAGAACGCTTCATCAATGTATACGAATCCCCTTTCCACTTTAACTGAGCTGTGTTGGGTAACGGTTGCTATGGGTTTCTATGGGTGACAGACCATATGATATTTCAATTACATTTTTTTTGCACAACCAAATACCTTACAAATAGTGTTTTTGTTTATTTGTTTATACCAAACGACAAACATTGAGTTCATAATAGTATACTAGGTCATTATTAGTAGCTTCTTACGTAAGGAATGAGGATTTTTTCTTGTTTCTGGATTTTGAATGCATTTTGAATAAAGTAGCTTGACGACCCCCTATTTTTTGTTTCCGAAAATCAAACTTATATATTCATGTGCAATATATGTGAAAATCAGGGGTCATATTCGACTTAGTTTTAAAATTTTTTACAAATTAACGAAAGGGTGTTACTTTTAGTTTTCCGGAAATTTGATGTTCTCTCCTGATAGGTGGCGCTGTAGCAAAATACCACGTGACCGGAAGTAAAATTCCATTGGTACAAATAATCTCCATGACATAATTGTTAATTTAAATGCAAGACACTTTTGGTTTCTAAGCATGACAAAAAAATATTAAAGCTTATTTGTTGATAACAGTAGTTAAAATTTGATCATTTATGTCGTGAAAATGGCCACCAGGTGGCGCTTCATAACTTCTTAAAGAAGTCGAATACCTGCCCTGAAATTTTGGCATGTTGAATGGTTTATGCCCATGTACAACATATCAAAATTTCAATATGTGTTTTCAGGCGATTTGTAAAGTATGGAACTACCTTAATAATGGGACCAATTGACAAAATTAGGGATCAATAGCTGTATACTGATATCAGCCTAGCGTCAGACTCTGATGTTCCAGTGTTTGCACCAGCAACTGATGTTCAAATTGGTAAAGTTTTTTGATGGACTAGATCTGTAGGTAGACTGCATTGTACTTCTCACAGCCTTTTCTCATTTGAGATTTGAAAACAAATACAAAACATAAAACAATTATTTCTATATATTATTTTCTAAAACCATTAAAATAAATGTTAGTAAGCTTGCCATCATCAAGGTCCCTGGTATAAAGAAATTTTACTGTATAACAATAGCAGAATTATATCAGAAAAAAAGCCTTGAGGATGAGAAACATGTCTTTATGATTATGAAAGTAATAATATCTATTTCCCTTCTTTGTTTTTGTTTTAAAATAGACCCAGAGAGTGAGGAGGAGGAGGAGGAGGAGGAAGAGGAAGAAGAAGAGGAGGAAGCAACTAGCGAAGGAGGTCAATCAAGAGAGGTAACTAAAGCAGACTTAAACAGCAGTGCAGATGAAGTGGAGGCTGAAAAAGTAAAAATAACTGCAGATATACATGTCACAGATACACCAGGAGGTGAATATTAATTTGTTCATATAATTTACGTAGTAGATTATTGATCCACAATGAAGGATGTTTTGCTTTAAATTTTCAAAGTTTGTAATTTAGCTTCAGTTTTATAGATTTCATTAGTTTTGCATCTTAATGGGGGACATTTTGCATGAATCGGTCTTCAGACTGGATCATTTAGTTGCTTAAGAGTTCAGCTTATTCCCAAACATTATGGAATCCATAGAAATTATGATGTCATATGTCTAAATTTCTTTAGAAACAGTATTTTGCAGCTAAAATATAGTTGATTAGCTTGGTAAATAATTAATCTGTCCCTGTTTTCTTTCTGTGGCAAATGCATCTCATTGAGGTGGAGGTATAAAGAAAAATATGACCAATATTTTATATATTTTCAGATGAAGATACTGCATCAACTGAACGATCTGAGACTCCAGGAAGTGAAGATATAAATCCTGATACCAAAGATAAGGCTGCTGACGAGGAAACACAGGAAGATAATGTTGAAGAAGAAAAACCTTCTGAAGATGACAACACTGAGGAAAAAGAAACAAAATCAGTAGAGGAGAAGGATGAAAAAGAAGAAGAGGAGGAAGAGGCAGACAAAAAAGAGGATGAAAATGATCAACAAGAAGAAACTGAGGGTGAAGATATTGAACAGTCAGAAACTAAAACTGAGGACAGTAATGAAGGTGAAGATCAATCAGAGGTTGAAGGTCAACCAGAGGTCAAAGCAGATGCACAAATTGAAGGTTAGTGATATGGGCTCGTAAGGCGTTTTCGATCACCAGGTGTTTCCGATCACTAATGTAAATTTTGAATGGCGAGCAAGCGCGGTCGAATTTTTTAGGCCGTACGATCTATTTATAACTAGGGAAGCACGTTTTTTCCCCTAGTGTAAACAAATAGTCAAAAGTACTTTCTAGGAAGGTAAAATAACTCACATTCTGTCCATGTTGATAAAAACCGCCATTTTTGTTATTCCCGTTTTTCTTGTATCACAATATGTCCAATTTATTTTGATCAAATCATTTTCATACAATCCAGTGTCGTCTGTTTACTCTCTGAGGGTTTTAACAAATGTCAGTTCATGTGACGTCACCAGTTATAGTCTGTTTCAAGAAAACCGAGGCTGTAAAGTGGCACCACGTGTTATAGCATAATTGTTATATATGGGGTGCAAGATTATACAACACTTGGTTCTATAACTGCAATTCAACACCATAAAGTGATAACCGCTACCTGCTTCATGGTTCACAACACATTCTCAACAGATTTTTACAGTTAAAACTATTGATGTTGCATCAGTATATATATTTATATAATATATATAGACATATGTCAATATAAGGTTTCTAATTGTTATGAAATCGATGGATGACACACAAATGGGTGAATGGTTGCTGGAATATTACTTAACTTAAGATTTACATGAGGTAAGATATAACATTCATGTTTCATGTTAACACTGGCCCGTTTTGAGCCTCAAACACTTTTACTTTCTTGTGTAATATGTCACCACATCACTTGATCGGATTCACCTTTCCGCCATTTAGATAAAACATGCTGTGTAATGCTTTGATTGAGTTTTTGTCAGTATAAAAGCATCCATATTAATTAGTATTAACTAATTAATTAACGCTGATGTACATGTACATTTGATTCAGTATTATTTTGCAAGCTAAACAATTATTCCAAAATCCACTAAGTGATCGAAATCCCCTAATTCCTCCATATACATTGTGAGATTTTCAAATACGATTTTAGTTGAAATTTTAGAAATAAATTGCAAAAACATAATTTATCAGAGGCTGTTTGTGTGGATTGAGATTGTCTGTTAAGATTGAAATAATAATTTCATCATTTCAGTTAAATGTTTCATACATTGTACATGTACTTTATTAGGGTCCATGACATAATAGAAGTGAAACTACTGATTGTTCAGATAATCATCAGTGTTCTTACCACAATCATCCAAATAAATGATACTTTGATTAGTGCCCATGAATTTATATAATCACGTTATACATTATAGAAATTTATCAGGACCCAGTTGTTTGAAGCTTGATTACCTTAATCAATTATTAACACAGATTTAAAATATCAATAAAAATTAGCATATCATCAAATCCATAGGTTTATAGCGGTGTGCTTCAATTTGTTGAATTTCTATTAACTTACAACATTTTCAAATTAACATTAATTTCAAAACAGATTTGAAATTAGGCATTATTTGAATTTTGACTAATTATGATTAAACTAATCAGGCCTCGAACAACTCACCCGTGTTTAATTTTGTTTGCTCTTTTTTAGAGAGACAACCAACAGATGGACAGGAAGCTGATGCAGAGGAAGTAAAGCCAGAGGACACACAGACAGACAAGGATGAACAAACAGTTGATGAAAAAGAACAAGAAAATGATACACCAGCTGATGACAAGGTTGATCAAAGGGAAAAGGCTATAAATGGAGAAGAAGAAACAGCCAATGAAAAGTCAGAAGAATCTGATGAGAAAGTAAGGGATGACAGCGATACTGGGACAAGGGAGACAACTGAAGAAGAATCTGATGAACACAAAGCAGCAGCACAAAATCAGCCAATCGCTTCTATAAGTGTAACAAACAAACCAGACGAACACCGTCATCCAGACAGACCACAACTGACAAAGCTTGACCTTGGCCACAGTAAAATGCCAGCATTTGATAACTTACCTATGCCTGGAGAAGGTGGCTCCTTAACAGAGAGACTTGAGCGGGCACTAGGATCAGCTGCACCATTACTCAGAGAAATTTTTGTGGATTTTGCGCCATTTTTGTCTAAAACTTTAATTGGATCACACGGACAGGAGCTACTTATTGGAGGTATAGTAATTCACTTATCAGTTAGGCCTTTTCTAGGTATTTTTGCAAACCTGACCTACCCGAAATTTTTATCCCTAACCTAAAGTTTTTATTACAATATTTTGACAAGCTCTGTTAAAGCTGGCATCCTTGTCTTATATGGTCCATGTAAAATAAAAAAATTCCCTACCTCATATACCTACTGACCTTAATTTTTCATAGAGCATCAGCAGAAACACATATATTTTTACTTTGTCCTTATTTGTTAATAGATTAAATTAGTACTAATCCATTAGGTATATCAGTCAGGTGCTTGTCCTGGTTTCTGTGGTGTAAAGTGACATGGATTACAAGGTTCCTTCCTACAGACTCGGATGAAAACCCATATAAGATCCAAGTCTTTGATTGTTTTATATTCTTTTTAATGTTGCTCAGTCTTGTTTCATTCACTTCTAGTTGTAAGCATCCTATGGAGCAGCCACAGGTGGCCTACACTTTTTCGAACCACAGAGGTGTTTTTAGCATGCACTGAGACATAGGACCTCTGTTTTGAGTCTCATCTGAAAGACTACTCTAATAATAATGAGCTCGTAACAGCTCTGGTTTGGGCAGGAGATAAAAATAATTCCAGGAAATTCCCAAGTCCTGAGTGATGTTCGAACCCAGAACCTTGACTTCAAAAGTCTGTGACCATACCACTCAGCCATGTTCACTCATAATAAATATTAATACATTACCTCTGTGTCTCATTATGAATAAAACAAAGTTTTGATTTGAAAATGATAAAATTATGATTGAAAATTATTTATTGACATTTCAGGTTTAGTTACACTTAAACAAAGTACATCTGTTGTGGAACTTGTCATGTTGCTGTGTTCCCAGGAGTGGCAAAACTCTTTACAGAAACATGCTGGTCTGGCATTTATAGAACTAGTCAATGAGGGAAGGTAAGAATTGTGCCACCTTGACATGTATACTGCACTGCCATTGTTACATAATGTTACATCTTGATGTAATTTTGAGTAATTCTAGTGTGCAGATGAACTAGGCTGTCTTGTAACAATAATTTATGACTTGTTTTGCATTATATTCATGACTTCAATGTGTAGCCAATAGCATTCTAGTTAGATACTTCACTCCCAGGAGCAGCATGCGAGAGACTAAATTACTAACACCCCTTGTTTATACAAACTCTCATTCTACATGTATTTCTCTTTCTCCATCAAGGGCCTCAGGGGCCTCATTGCCCAAGTAGCCTATGGTGTACAGTTACAGATTATAGTGCCTTTCACCACCTAGGTTTGAATCCCACTCAGGACAGATCGTAATATGAGAAAGTTTGTCAGTTTGCTTGTCGAATTTTGATGGTTTTATCCAGGCATTATTGTTCCCTCCACCCTTCCTAAAATGGCCACCTTGATATATGTGAAAGAATCTTGTTTGGGACTTGAAACTTCACTTCACTCTATCTCTATCATATGAATGTGGTTCTTGTTCATTGCTTTTTGTCCCATTTATCTGTTCATTTTGTTTTTGTAGGTTGTTAGCCCATGCCACACGGGATCACATAGTTAGAGTGGCTAATGAGGCAGAGTTTATCTTAAATCGTATGAGGGCAGAAGATGTACAGAAACATGCAGAGTTTGAAGTATGTATTAAAACATGATGCATATAGCAGGAAGGAATGACATTTTTAAGTGAACCTAATTGAATAAAGAATAAAACAAAAATAACCAAGGCAAACTAATGCATAAGTAAATAAATAATGAATACCGGTATATAAATGAAAACAAAACAAAGGAAATTCCAACTCTTACACTTTTAATTTTATATTGGACATGTTCAATAATTGACATTGTAGTCTTCAATGAGGTGATTATGTGCATCTTGTTAATTTAAACTATATTCTTGCTATTGTTTCATAATGTATCAGTTAAAATCAAAACTTACAATTACATTAGTTAGGCCTCAACAAACGAAGTTTAGGGGATGTGTAGGAATCACCCTGTCCATCTGTCAGTTATTTGTCCATCCATCCATCTGTCTTTCTGTCTGGCCCTCACAATCCCCATATCTGCTCCATATCTTCCATGTGTTTGGATGGATTTTGATCAAACCTTGCAGAAATGTTAACCAACATGAGATGTGTCACATACCAATTTTAGGTGCATAGGTCAAGGGTCATGACCCAATCGTAAAATTTATTTAGGAAAATAAGTCAGCTTCACTGACTGTTCTTGTTTCCTTTTTTCCAGTCAATGTGTGCACAGACAATGTTAGACAGGAAAGAAGAGGAGAAGTTATGTGATCATCTGATAAAATCTGCTAAAAGAAGAGATCATGTCGTCGCTGTAAAACTACGGGATAAAATTATAAACATACTAACCAACAAGCATGGAGCCTGGGGAAGTTTTTCTGAAGGGTAATTATCATAATGAATATTCAAATAGATTAGGAATAATAATTCTCAGTACCACCAATCAACCTCAAGGTGTCGGAATTTTACTCTACACAAAAAGAAGAAAGAAATTTGTAACTGAAAAAATTATTAATATACCCATCACAGTCACCTGTTTAATAAGCTTGAGAAGCTAGCCACAGATGTGTTATGTTATTGTTATGTCAATCTCTGCTTTAACATTTTCCTGTTCGATCCATAACTCATTTTCAGAAGTATAGAGTTCAATTCATGTATGTCAAGGTCACAGCATATATCTCAGTTTCTGTTAGCATATCTGCGTCTGCTTTATAACTTTTGAACAGTAAGAAGGATTTTAAGAAGCTTGTCATGAATGTTGATGATGTGGTGAAATTGCCGGTTGCTTGCAAATTATATGTTTTTGTAATTAAAAATAAACATACAAGTCCATGTCCAAATCACGTCCCAAAGCAAAGAAAAAAACATTGAAAACTGGCAAATGAAATTAAATATGTGAACTTTTCAGGAAGGGTAAGAACCTCCTGTCTAAGATAGTATTACATTGATTTAAACATAACAAAATCTGCATGTGTACAAGCCTACTTCAAGCTTATAATGCATGCTTTACAGAGCTCTTGTTGAATTAGAAATACCTAATGATGTAACATTTGTTTACATGTTGTTTATATACATAATTTCATATTCAAATATGTTTAAATTAATTATTCCAGGATTCCAAAAGAATTTTGGAAACTTGACATTTGGGAAGATGATTCCAGAAGAAGGCGACGGTTGGTTAAAAACCCTAGTGGTTCTACTCACCCTGAGGCTACTCTGAAAGCAGCTATTGAGCATGGTAAATTCAAATACACAAGTTCTTGAAATCATTTTCTTATAAAGCTAGCAGTACTTAATTTTTTTTACTATTTATCTATGGTATATTGATAGAAAAAGTTTGTGTCTTCAGACTGTTAACTCATTTGCATGTTGTTTTAAAATGAAATATAAAAAAATTGTAGTTAAATAACATGACAATAGCCAAAAATGATCTACCAATCAAACAAGAATACTGGTCCATTTTGAAACCATAATCCCAAAATCAAAGTAAAAACTTCAGAAACTTGCAAGTTAAGTTTGACACTTGAACTTCCACCAAGGATTAAGGGTTGGTGCTCAGGAGGGGAGGGGTTAGAACCTTCAGTCTAACTAGTTATATCTGCCTTGTGTGAAATCTAAATTGAGAACAAAAGGAACATGGAACTATGGTACCACAAAATATACCCAGGATAATTTTAGGTACAGTGACATCATATTTATAACCAATATTATAATGACAACCATAAATTTATTTTAAGAACTTGAAAAACAAAAACATAAAAATATGAGCCATATTTGCACACACATTGTGTAATTTGACATATTTGGAATTCAATAGCCTACAATGTACCTTGTAACATTTATGTGGAACCATATGTCATAAATTCCAAGAATAACATAATTTTAAGGGAATTATCAACTTATGTGATTTAGCAACCAGTGGAATAAAAAACCGTGCACAACTGTTATACTGGTCACATGGTATACTGTAAGCCATATTGATGGAATAAACTTCCATTGTTTTAGTGTCAAGAGAATTTTTCTGGTGTAAATTTTCATCATCCTGCAACATCTTATCAACATTTGTACATGTACTTAGAATTATAATAAAATTTCCAATTATTACCACAATTTATCATTAGTCGGAAGAAACGAAAAAAATTAATTACAAGTTGTTCTTGTATACTATACTGTAAATGGGAAATTTTGGCATTTGTTTTATTTTTGTGTAAATTGGCTAATGTAACAAGACAATAAAATAAAACTTTTGAAAATATTTTGTTTTGATATAATTCACTTGCATCTGCACTGACCGTTATCTGACAACACTAAAATAAAAGTACCTAAATATCTTCTTGTGTTGATTATTGCAAAAATTCCCCTATTTACAGTATTTGTGTTTTCAAATTATTCTAGGTGCTACAGATGATGCAATTAGTCAGGCTAGAGAGGCCTTCCATGCTCACCTGGCAGCAACAAAGAGAGCCCAACAACAAGCACCTGACTATACAGATGAAGAACTTTTAATGGAAGAAAGAGATCTTGAACAGGAATTTGCAGGTAAATTTACCCCTTTAATCACAACATTGATTAAACATCCACAACTCCAGTGTTCATTCGAGGAATTTTCAGATGGGGCCATTTATTTTTTTTAAAAAAAATCATCCAAAACACTATAACATCAATTTTTTTGCATTCATTTAAGGAATGATTGTAATTTTTTTCTATCTATGGGGTCATAGATAAAATTATTTGGTGCACTTGGCATAAATCCGAGAAGCGGTTTATGCATACGCATGCACCAAATAATTTTATCTATGACCCCATAGATAGAAAAAAATTTACAATCATTCCTTATAATTAAATTAAAAAATAAGTTCAATACTCATAACATTCATGTAATCTTTAAATTATACACAAAACAAAAAAACCAGCATTTTAAAACAAAAAATGGCGCATTAATCTAAAAACGGAACACAGCTGATTGCCAATGGCAACTGCCGGTAGCTAAGCCTTGCATGAACATTTTCTGCACAATATGACATCAGCTAATATGACGTCAAAAAATTCTGTTAATGGGATCATAGATATAAAAAATTACAACACTGGATAGTACTAAAATTTAATTATTTTATGTTAAATATATGGCCCAGTAACACCTTAACTATAGGGCCTTTTGGCAAAATAAGGGATCAATAACCCTATGCGCCAATAGAATGGACAATGTTGACTTTGAATTTTGTTAAACATTTTATTTTATCTTCAAAATTTTAACTGAAATCCTTTTCAATATTTCAAATAGCCACAAGAGTTGATACTCTTGAAGAGTGATAAATCATATCAATGGAAATATACAGTATTAAGACAATAGCAAGTGTTAGTAGAACTAGTTTTATGTACCGTATATTTCCATAGATACGTCGCAACTTTTTCACTAAATTTAAAAATTTTAAAATGCAATGCGACTTAACTAGCCGACATTAAAATATTTTGATAATCTGTCTCGAAATTTCAAGGCATTTTAGAAGATCGACAAACCGGAAGTTAAGGTATTTTCTAGTTGAAAGTAAATTTTGCTCTTTATTGTATTTTTGGTATTATTTTTATTATATGTGATATATTTTTTTTGTTATTAAATTTGACCAATAAAGTCTTTGAAATAAACAAATAATTAATTAATTAAGGTAAGTATGAGTCTCATTTTCAAGTTGTCACGTGTAACAAAATAGCCGTCGGCAAAGAAGTAAATACCTGGTCACCTGTAATTAACTTTAAATAATCAAGTCCTCCCGGTAACATCTCGCGTGTGTCTTGTTTGTTTAATGATTGAAGCCATTCCAGGTAACTTATCCATTGATATAATCGTCCATGTTTACCGGTACCTATGTTTATATATTGAAGAAGAAAGCGCCGCCATTACAAACACTAATTATATATTCCTATGTCAGAGGTCATACGGCACTTTCGTATTTTTTGGTTTGAGTAAAAAATGTCAGGATTGGACAATCGCTGATCAGGATATTCATAAAATTTATTAAAATTTAATTTGCAATTCCAACGAAATGTTTAGATTTTAAACGCAACAAAAATGAATACAAATTATTCTTTCACAAAAGTTCAAACAACTGGAGGTCGTCCTAGTTATTGACCAATACTCTCGAATGCAAAACCACATGTCATTCTGAACAATATAAAATGGCGATATTTACCCCCGAGTAAGCAATAGATCGTCAACTTTAACATAATATCGACAGTCCAGTATTGTAAAATCTGAAACATGAGTCTAATAACGCTATAAGTGACCCCCTTGTTTCAACAGATCATGCAATACATATCGCAACCTCTGCGCATGATCAAACTTTGACTCCCTTTGTCGGTGACAACAACATGTGAATTTACTGATCTCATGATCGGGAGCCAAAAAGTACATGTTTTATTCAAGCAATATACATCATTTGTATCCATACATGTAAAAAATAATATCTACATACATGTTTAATTTACACAAGCTATTCGAACAATATTTATTAAGAAGAAAAATAATAAATAACACCGGTAAAAGCTTTTGTTTCTTTATTCATGGAATTGAAAATCAATGGCTCTTGCTGAGCAAATCTCGAATTTTTTCTTGCAAATTTTTCGCTGCGACATATGTAGACGACCTTTAGAAAATACTGGGCTTGCTGGCCTGGGATGGGGGTGCGACGTATCTACTGGGGTGACGTATATACGGAAATATACGGTAAGTTATGTCACCACTGGACATTAACCCCAGTGCTCAATCAAAGTCAGGCATTTTATAATCGCTGGTGCCAATATGTGCTTGTCCATTAAAATGTATTGTGTCGGGTTCTTTGTTGTGTTGACTCTTTCCAAGTACATATTTTTTCAGATATTAATTCTTTCTTCTATTTAAATATGAGTATCAGATGAAATCAAAATTATACACAAAAGGGAGAATGCTTATTATCGCCCTTATAAAGTTTCACATTTACTAGTGACTTAAAAATTACAATTTAAAACTCTGGATATTTTTATCCGTTACCTTTCTAAGAAAGAGGAGATATTAAATTCCAACTTTGTTCTTCTGTAAATCCAGACACTTCTTTTCCAGAGTAATTTTCCAAATCTAAGAAGCAATATTTTACTAAACTTGATGCAAAGCATCAGTATTGGTGGGTGATGTGCATATCATTAACAAGAAGAGTTGCTTTGGTGGTATTCCTGGGAGTTATGGCCCTTTGAACATAAGTGCAAATCACAAAAAAGTACCTACTGGTGCGACATAGCAATTCAATGAATTTGTTTTTTATTTTTACGTACATTTGAGAACAGTAAGTAGTAGAGTTATTGAAACCTCTTTTTATGGTGGTTTTTATAAATGAAACAATTAACACTGATCAAACTTTGTACAAATTTAGGTGGCATAAGTCGCCAGATATCAGTAAATGAGAGCCACAACATAGGTATATAGACTCTACAATGGCTAATTGTATCTCTGGCTACACACTGTGACATCAATAATTTCCATGGTGGCCTGATTTTTGTTGTTTTTCGTAAGCAACTTTTCCTATGAATTTACATGTCAGTGAAATAGTGTGTATTACAAAACTGCATTAAACAGTAGCACACACCATGAATTTATCACCCCACAGAATTTTATTTTCTCTTATAACCATGAAAATTGGACACCATGAAAAAATATTGATTTTACAGTATATAATATGTAAGAAGTCAGAATTACTAATGTATGTATTGCAGCAATTTTTCTATAAGCATGGAAAAAAAATCTTCATCTTCAGCTTTCAGAGATAATAGTAATAATATGGAAAGCATGCATTTGTAGTATTTTTTAAAATATAAATTGTTGACTTGAATGAGAAAACTTTTGGCTTAACTGATGCTTAACAAAACTAAAGACAAATATCTTTAAAACTGGTGATGCCTTAATATAAACTAAGTTATTGCCTTGGGACAGAAAAATCTCTGTTCTGTTCTTTTACTCTTTTAAGTTAAATCTACAAGTTTCCATTCTAAGTTGGCATGCACTATCATCTGTTTTCCAGATTTAACATCTTCTAGATCCAAAATTGATCCATCCTCTTATTCATGATGTCGGTTAGCTAAAATAAAGTGAATCAGAAATTTTCAACCATTCATGGCAATATATAGTTTCATTTGCCTTTGCCGAACAGTAACTTTTGTTCTCTGTGAACATAATTTTCAGGGAATCTTCTTGTACTTGGTATAAAATCAAAGACTTGACAAAAGTGAAATAGAGTGGAGTAATAGAGTGTTATGTCCCAGTTCTTTCTCATATATTGAGGTAGTCAGTTCAGGTATGGTGGAGGATAATGGAGCACCCAGAGAAAACCACTGACTTTTTCCCAGGGAACTGACAATCTTTCTCACACTGAAATCTGTCGTGAATGAGATTCAAACCTAGGCGATGAGAGGCACTGTGATTGGTAAACACACGTTTTAAACCACTTTGCCACCCCTGACTAGACAATACTTGCAGATGCTGGGTTTTTTGGTTTTTTTTCAATGACCCAATACCCAAAACTTTGAAAAATGCAGATTCATGAACTAATGGTCTTGGATCTAGTACCATTGGAATATTTAGGGTACCTTTGAACAAAGTTCAGGAAGAATAAAGTCATTTATACAATTGCTTTCAAATCTACAAAAAAGTTATAAAATTAGCCTGTTTACAGAATTTTTACACTAAATGTTGTAAATACTAAATGTCATATTTTAGATTTCCAGTTAAAAATCTGAAAAGTTGTTTGTGAATTGATGTATAATTGTTTACATATTTTAGGTCCAGTTGCCTTGTCCACTGCATGTAAGCTGATAGCACCAGGTGTGGCGGTCAACGGAACGATGGCTATAACGAAAAACGAACTTTATTTTGAAATGGATGAGGAAAATGAGGAGAATAAAAAGATGGATCCTAAGGTCTGCCGTCGTATAACTTCATATGTGTTTTTATGTTACATGTTCTATGTGTGTATTTATGTGTGTAAATTTTTGTGATACATAACACATTGAGATTTCAGGAACTAGCAGTCTGATTTTACATCCGGTTTTGATCATCTTGAATATCTAAAATCCAGTGGTATGTATAATTCAAAAAGCTAGTAATTTTAAATTATAGATACATGTATTTTATTTAGTGGTGACCTTAAAAAAGATAGATATCTCTGTAGTTATAAGTGATCACGCCCACAATGTTCCGACAAAGGCCTGGCAAGCTTGAATTACACAAAAAGAATGAAAACTTGGTCTGAATTTTGCCATATAATGATGTCACTGATACTAGTATGTCATCAGTTGCGGTGACACTGCTTTGGTAATGTGATTGCGGCCAGTGTCAGAACATAAATGGTATGGCTGGCGATAAGTCAGTTGCTTTCAAAAATCTAGAAATTTTAATTTAAATATTTAATCTATGTCTTTTTATGTCTTAATTGTTGACCCTTAATAAAAAAAGAAATCTCTGTAGTTTGGAGTTAATTGTCATGTTTTAAAAATAATGGTGTCATTTACAGTGTTCGTACAGGCCTTGAAAAGTCCTTAAATTTTGAGGTTTGGATTCCAAATGTCTGTATGAACCCTGATTTAATATGACTTTAAATCCTGTTTCATCATTTTGGGCAAATTGCTAGCTTTTTGAATTGGGGTTCCTGTTAGAATTGAAGAATGAAAGATAACAAGACATGACAGAGAAGAGGAAGTTGACCGACCATCACACCAATTATAGGTATATGACTACACAGTTGTTGACATTGAGCTCTCTATTGCCACAAGGTTCATGTTTGCTATGTATGAACACAAAACCAGATTTTAAATGATGCAAGGTAAAATGAGTCATGTTATTGACATTTTCAGCTGAATGACTTGACTCATTTTAGTACCTTGGCCATATATAAGACAGTATCTTAACCCTGCTGGTTCTTATTTAAAATCTGAAAGATGTTTAAATTTTGGTTCTTTTAAAGAAATTGAAAGCAGAGAGTGATCTTTGGATGCATAGTCTGTTTGGTCAAACTATATAAAAATTAAATAAAATTTTTGGACACAATATTCACAACATGAACAGTCATATTTTCAATGTCAGCAGCTGTGCAGAAATTTATGTTTATAGGGGGTGGGTGGGGTGATGATTCAATCAGAAACTATAATTTTCTGCTTCCAGATCCAGTCAAAGATGCAGGATATAACAGGAAGAAGATTATGGTCTGAATTCAGACCTTGGTTTGCTAAAATATAAATTTCCCTTTCTCCCTCCTTTCAGATGTATCTCTTAATTATTGGAGAATATGAATTATGTTTAACAAACAATGATATAAAACATGATGTTGATCTCTGAAAAGAGAGTATATGATTTCCTTTTAGAACTTTATCGTAGATTAAACAAACTACATTTGGAAAAAGAGCAGTAAAAGTGAAATCATCCTAATTGCTGTGAAGAAATTGACGTATTGCTGACCACGCCCACAATGTTCCGACAAAGGCCTGGCATGCTTGAATTACATGCAAAAAGAAGGAAAACTCAGCCTGAATTGCACTGTTTAATGATGTCACTGACACTAGTACGTCATTAGTTGCCTTGTTGTTGCTTTGGTACCATGATGGCAGCCAGTGTCAGAACATTGTGGACGTGGTCGGCGATATATCAATTGTAAAAACACACAAAGGCCTGTTCGTAAGGATTAAATTTATTGCTGCAAAATCTATTTCTGCATTACTCTGAGATTGTTCTAAGGGGTCTTTTTGCTTACCGAGCTTCATATACAATCTAAAAGTCATAAATTTGTTATTAATTTTTTAATGAATATCCATTGTATTATTTGCAGAAGTTGATTGAGTCCACATTTGTTGTATTAAGGTTTTTGGACCAAATATTCCCATTACGAATATCTGCTTTGACCATTTACTGGAAAAATGGAAAAAGAAGACAGACAGAAGAAATTTTGTATAGTAGTTGTAATTATCAACTGGTAAGTATCTATTAATATAAGTAATCTGTAAAGGATGAACAGTACAGACCTGTCAAAAGTTTAGCATAAGCTAACAAGTTTTTTTTTGCCGAATCTCAACCCCTCATAAGCTATATATATCTATATCAATGAACTGCAAAGCAGTTCATGTTAAATATGCTATTCCTGACTCTCATTCATAATACCAAATGAATACACTCAAATAGAATGTTATTTCTTATATTTACAATCATAAAAAATAGTGATAGCATGTCTGAAATGTAAAATTATCGCTACAATAATTTATTTCATTCTATATTTCGACAAACATACGGGATTGATGGAACAGCCTTGCTCCAAATAAGGAAAGTTACATTGCAAGTAAACTTGGATGCTGACCAATCAAACAATGCGTGACGTAATAGATGTCATTCTGTGACATAATCGAAAAGTTAAAGGTTACGTAATCAGAGTTCATGACCCCACACTGTATTCAAGAGCAATTGAATGCCAGTAAAAACAAAAAGGTTCATCTAAAGAAGATCAATTCCAATTGTAAATATAAGTACTTGAACCACATAACTTATTCATTTTAGGACTTTCCAAAAGTACTTGAACAATATTACTTGTTGATTTTAGGACTTTCCAAAAGCAATAGAACTGTATCACTTCTGCATTTAGGACCTTCCAAAAGTACTTGAACCACAATTATTCATTTTAGGACCTTCTAAAAGTACTTGAACCACATCACTTGTTCATTTTAGGACGTTCTAAAAGTGCTTGAACCACATCACTTGTTCATTTTAGGACCTTCCAAAAGTACTTGACCACAATTATTCATTTTAGGACCTTCTAAAAGTACTTGAACCGTATCACTTGTTCATTTTAGGACCATCTTAAAGTGCTTGAACAACATCACTTGTTCATTTTAGGACCTTCCAAAAGTAGTTGACCACAATTATTCATTTTAGGACCTACTAAAAGTACTTGAACCGTATCACTTGTTCATTTTAGAACCTTCTAAAAGTGCTTGAACCACATCACTTGTTCATTTTAGGAGCTTCTAAAAGTGCTTGAACCACATCACTTGTTCATTTTAGGATCTTCTAAAAGTGCTTGAACGACATCACTTGTTCATTTTAGGACCTTCCAAAAGTACTTGAACAATATTACTTGTTGATTTTAGGACTTTCCAAAAGCAATAGAACTGTATCACTTCTGCATTTAGGACCTTCCAAAAGTACTTGAACCACAATTATTCATTTTAGGACCTTCTAAAAGTACTTGAACCACATCACTTGTTCATTTTAGGACGTTCTAAAAGTGCTTGAACCACATCACTTGTTCATTTTAGGACCTTCCAAAAGTACTTGACCATAATTATTCATTTTAGGACCTTCTAAAAGTACTTGAACCGTATCACTTGTTCATTTTAGGACCTTCTAAAAGTGCTTGAACAACATCACTTGTTCATTTAAGACCTTCCAAAAGTACTTGACCACAATTATTCATTTTAGGACCTTCTAAAAGTACTTGAACCATATCACTTGTTCATTTTAGGAGCTTCTAAAAGTGCTTGAACCACATCACTTGTTCATTTTAGGACCTTCTAAAAGTGCTTGAACCACATCACTTGTTCATTTTAGGACCTTCTAAAAGTACTTGAACCACATCACTTGTTCATTTTAGGACCTTCCAAAAGTACTTGACCACAATCATTCAATTTAGGAGCTTCTAAAAGTACTTGAATCGTATCACTTGTTCATTTTAGGACCTTCTAAAAGTGCTTGAACCACATCACTTGTTCATTTTAGGACGTTCTAAAAGTGCTTGAACCACATCACTTGTTCATTTTAGGACCTTCCAAAAGTACTTGACCATAATTATTCATTTTAGGACCTTCTAAAAGTACTTGAACCGTATCACTTGTTCATTTTAGGACCTTCTAAAAGTGCTTGAACAACATCACTTGTTCATTTAAGACCTTCCAAAAGTACTTGACCACAATTATTCATTTTAGGACCTTCTAAAAGTACTTGAACCATATCACTTGTTCATTTTAGGAGCTTCTAAAAGTGCTTGAACCACATCACTTGTTCATTTTAGGACCTTCTAAAAGTGCTTGAACCACATCACTTGTTCATTTTAGGACCTTCTAAAAGTACTTGAACCACATCACTTGTTCATTTTAGGACCTTCCAAAAGTACTTGACCACAATCATTCAATTTAGGAGCTTCTAAAAGTACTTGAATCGTATCACTTGTTCATTTTAGGACCTTCTAAAAGTGCTTGAACCACATCACTTGTTCATTTTAGGACCTTCTAAAAGTACTTGAACCGTATTACTTGTTCATTTTAGGACCTTCTAAAAAGTACTTGAACCGTATCACTTGTTCATTTTAGGACTTTCCTAAAGCAATAGAACCGTATCACTTGTTCATGTTAGGACCACAAGTGCTTGAACCACATCACTTGTTCATTTTAGGACTTTCTAAAAGTGCTTGAACCACATCACTTGTTCAGTTTAGGACCTTCTAAAAGTGCTTGAACCACATCACTTGTTCAGTGTAGGACCTTCTAAAAGTGCTTGAACCACATCACTTGTTCAGTTTAGGACCTTCTAAAAGTGCTTGAACCACATCACTTGTTCATTTTAGGATCTTTTAAAAGTGCTTAAACGACATCACTTGTTCATTTTAGGACCTTCCAAGATTACTTAAACCACATATTTAGGACCATTTACAAGTACTTGTAACAAACCATTTTCATTTTCAAAGTATGGAGTTGTATTATTCTAGAATCTACCTGTATGGAGTTGTATGATTCTAGAATCTACCAGAGGTATCTGTGAGTTTTCTGGTCTTCTTTTTTATTTTATTAGTGAACATGTTTTTCAGCTACAAACTAAATTTCATCTTTAATAAGCAGACTTTCCTTTATATAAGGTCATGAATTGGTCACATGGTTTTAAGCAACAGTTTATAGTGCATCTCATTGCTTAAGTTCAAATTCCACATAATACAGATCCTATGATGAGACAGTTTGTCAGTTCACTATTTGAAGGTCATTCGAGTGAAAGGATCATGATAGGGGCATAAAACACCATTAATGCACTGCACTACACTTCTAATAAGATTAGGCATACGGTTTATTGTCTTGACATAACAATTATGTTTAGTCAGAAGGATGCAAATTGTTGAATTTTCTTCCAAGTGCTGATACATAGATGAATCACTGATGTACCAGTGTATCAGAGTTCACCACTCATGCCCTAGTCTTTAAAGATGATAATCACTCAATCAATCAAGCACAAATTAACTTTTATTCAGATTGGATTTTCATTTTAATTTCGATACAAAATGATTTACCTTTTAAGTTTTCATACCCCCTCATACCCCCCACAAACTAGTTTTAGGGGGGTATTTAGGAATCTCCATGTCAGTGTGTCAATCCATCTATCTGTCTGTGTAAAATTGTCTGGGCCATATCTCATAGCTGCTTTGGACGACTCATAAAACTTCACATGAATAATCTTCATGGTCTGAAAATGTGTCATAACCTTGAACTAAGGTCATATTGGAATGGTCAAGGTCACGGGAAAAGCGTGTTTGAAAATCATGTCTGGGCCATATCTCATACCGGCTTTGGACGACTGTCATAAAACTTCACATGAATAATCTCCATAGTCCAAAGATGTGCCATAACCTTTAACCGAGGTCATATCCTCAAAATCACAGGGCGTTAAAAGTATGTTTGAAATTCATGTCTGGCTCATATCTTAAAGCTTTTTTGGATGACTGTCATAAAATTTCACATGAATAATCTTCATGGTCCAAACGTGTCCTGACTGAACAAAGGTCATATCACAATAAACCCTTGTAGATGGTCGGGGTGGGTGTATTTGGCTCTCAAGAGACGGTTCTAGTTAACTTTGATAAAAGCACAACTACAAAAACATTTACATATTTTTCAAACACAACTTCGTGTTCTTTATTGAATAATTTGACCCATGTTTATGTCATCGAGTTACTTGATCATGCATGCAATTTTTACAGGTTCAGTGTCTATAATTTGTATCCACTGAAATGTGTTGCATATGGATGCAATTTGACAGACCCAATTGATTTGACAGATATTCTGTCGCCTCTATTAAGTTGAAGAACAATGGCATTAGATCCAGACTTCCAGTTGTCCCCATTTTTATCTGTGTATAGAAACATCACAAACTTGTCATTCTTGTTAATATCTGCATGTGCATTATTTGTGTTGGTCATGATGTTAACAAAGAAGTAGTACAACCCTGGTTCTGGACAATAAAACACTCCATCTGTAGTATTTAGTCCTCCTCCTATGTTTGTAATCACCTTGATAAATTTAATTACCTGTTTATTAGAATAGGTTTCTACACCTGCCAGTTGTGCAGTAAAAGCAACATTATTACCTGAAACATAAGAATAATCAAATTGTAGTTGAACTTTGACAACCTTGGATTACTCCAAGTCATATGCTAGTCAAGAACTTTGACAACCTTGGATTACTCCAAGTCATATGCTAGTCCTTACTACATTCTAAGTAAAACCAACTACAGTATCTAAGGAATCAGTTACTCCAATGTCCGTACTCCTTCACATAAAGTTGTATAACCAGTGCATAATCTTTGTAACTTTAACATAAGTATTTTTTTAAATAAAAAATAATGAAATGACAAAACCACAAATAAAATTAGAGAAAAAAACACCTAGCCAACATATAATGATGACTTAAATTTTAAAACCTAACTGTTGATAGACGTTAGATATATTGAAAATTATGTACATTAATGTGGTTAAGGTAGATCCATACCATGGTAACGTCGACTTTTTGTGTGCATACGGTCGAAATGTCTGATTGGACGTCTTTTTCATCTATGACGTCACAAATAAGCGGGAATGCTGTTACATGTATCATTTAGAATTATTTTCTACATTCACAAAAGATTATTATTCACAATATCAATTTTGAGTACGATTTTAAAGAACTTAACTAAATTTATTTTTTAATGGAAATTAGAAAGATTTACACTGTTTAGGGTACAATAGATAGTATGATGCAAACTGACGATTCTTCAATAAACATACTGTATAATAAACTTTCTTGGTGTCAAATTGGCTCTTGTATTTGCATTTCATTTCGACAGCCTTGTAATCAAGAACGCTTCAACAATATATACCAATTTCCTTTCCATTTTAATTAATCTGTGTTTCGTAACGATTGCTATGGGTACAGACCATATGATATTTAAAACTGGTTTTGTTTTGCACAACCAAAATAGCTCAAAAGCAGTGTTTTTGTTTTTGTTAATACCAAACGAAAATACTTAGTTCATAGTGGTATACTAGGACATTAATGGTATTTTCTTATGTAAGGAATAAGGCTTTTTTCGTTTCAGGATTTTGATGCAATTTTATGAAAAAAGTAGCTTGATGACCCCCATTTGTTTGTTTCAGAACATCAAACTTATATACCTATGTGCAATATACATGTATGTGAAAATCAGGGGTCGTATTCAACTTAGTTTTTTAAGTATTTACAAGTTAACGAAAGGGTGTTACTTTTAGTTTTCTGGAATTTAAATGATAGGTGGCGCTGTAGACACTCACCACTTGACAGGAAGTGCAAATAATCTTTATGACATAATGGTTAATTTAAATGCAAGACAATTTTGGTTTCTAAGCATGACAAAAAATTATTAAAGCTTATTTGTTGACACCAGTGGTTATACTTTGATCATTTATCCCGTGAAAATGACCACCAAGTGACGCTTCAGAACTTCTTAAGCAAGTCGAAAACTTCCCTGAAATTTTGGCATGTTGAATGGTTGATGACCATGTACAACATATCAATATCTCAATATATGTTTTCAAGTGATTTGTAAGGTATGGCTCTATCTTAAATTCGTGCATCCAACTTATTTCACTCATTGGTCTTTAGAATACACGTTTAATTTTCTTTAAAAAATAAGCATTATCTTTTTCAACAATGAACCAACAAAGATATATAATCAACAAGGATACAGATAAATCTTCAAACTTTAAATATTGTCAAAGTAAGTTAAACACGTTAATTTCTACCAGGGAAATGGGACCAGGTACTACAGAAAAGGTAAACATCTCGTTCATGCTAGCTATTTCTGCTACATTTGAAAACATATGAAAGGAACATGAAACTTTGAAATGTCACATCACATGTATACAATTCATGGATAAATTTAAATTTTGAATGCTAGAAATGCTAGAAAAAATGTCTTAAAGATTAGAAATATTAATGAAGTCAGAAATTTTTACAAATTCATAATGGAAGACTCGTGTTCACTGAGAATTCGACAATTATTTGACAGTTGTATGAAAAAGTATTAAATGCATAAGCATAGTATTAAAATGATGATTAAATTAACCTAAAACAAGCCGAACCATGTTCAAGGAGGAGAAACTGGCTTCTCCCAAGGTATAAAAACCTCCTGTTCTAGCTATAGTAATGTAAGTTGAGAATAAAAGGAACATGATACTATTGGACGTCCAAGATACTCAAGGTAATTTTGGATACAAATATGTTATTGACATCACCTTTTAAATGTTACAATTATAATGTGTTTTGCGTAAATAGCTTTTGATGTGATAAGCGTTTAACCAAATCACTAAAACTTACCTTTTTGTTTATCTCCATTTCACTTATCGCATGCTGTATTTTGTTGTCAATTTTTTCATCAAAAAACAAGATTAACTTGGGCAATTATAGAGTGTTGTTTAAATAACTATCAATGTTATAATAAGTGTACCAGAAAATCATTAATACTTACCATTTTCTCTTCCGAGTTTAGTTATCGCCTGTTGTATTTTGTTGTCAATCTTCTCATCAGCAAACAGATGTAACATTTCCTTTACAAAGTAACTTCCACATCCTCTCTGACTTTTCCATGGTTTCTGGCTCTTCAAAGCTCCATCCACGCTGACAAGGCTGTAAATAATACAGAATAGAATTATTTTAGTAAACATTTTTAATAATATCGTTTGAACCATATCAAGTAGATTGGTAGTTTTTGATTTTCAAGTCCATTTTTATATAAAATCAACAGCCTTGTTTTCAACATAATTTCTATGTGTTTTAATAATGATTTCCTGGTGTTGACAGATGTTACTATATATCTTACAGTTTATGTAGTAATTAAAGTATCTTGTTACAGAACCAATGGAACAAAATATATCAATATTGATTTATATGGATAAAGGCATTAGAATGTTAGAATAAACCGTTTGTAACGTATTCAATTTTTACTGCTGTCTTATACATCTTAATTTTGTTTTCTGATCACATTTGATGAGAAAAATCTTTAAGATATAAATAAATGGTTTTGTTGCGTTAATCTTTGCAAATGACTAAAAGAAATGTACAATTATTTTTTCATCTGACCTTAATAAGAATTCATTGTCTCTCTCATTATTTTGAAAACTGAATAGAAATAGCATATGCCGTTTTTTTCTAATCATGAAATAGGGGTTTTTGTTCGAAAATATCTGTGAGAAATTGAGAACAAGTGTTTTAACTCTTCAATACGGAACAATGTTCTATATCTGTGCTCTGTCTAGGTTTCTAGCTGTTGTTAAAGCATATTTTAACATTTTTAGGGAATGTATAATCAAAAACAAACATACTAATCCATTTCCGAATCACAATCCAGAAGCAAAGTAAAATCTTTGGAACTGACAAGTTAGGTTAGACACATGAACTTCCACCAGGGAAGTAAGGCCGGGTGCTCCGGAAGGGTAAGCACCTCCTGTTTAGCTAGCTACACCCGCCACGTGTGTAATCAAAATTGTGTGAAAGGAACATGGAACTATGAGACGTCAAATATATCCAAGGCAATCCTGGACACAGAGACATCAAACTTATCAACAATACTGTGATGACGGCCATAAAACTTTTTGAGGGCCTTGATAAGCCTAGGCTTGCAATATCCCTGAGTCAACAATTTACAAAACACTTCCAAAAATAATGGTTACATTTGTACTGAGTTATTAAAAGACCTTGTTTATTTTTCTGGTGTCACAACGATCTTTTGTACTTTTTGCCTATCATTGTATGCTTTTGTAATAGAATTAATTACGTACTTCACCATAAATTATAGTATTTCCAAAACGCTTGGAAACAGTAAAAAGATCATATGAATATCATATTTATGTTGCTTATAAGACAAGAAACTAAGAATTTTTACCGAAGTTCATATTGTCACCTTTTTTAATTGGGACGAGGTTAATGTTAATTGTTTAGAATCATTTCCCTTTCTTCTTTCAGTTGGTCTTTCTTATCAACAAAATGTGTCATGATTTTTAACTAATCTTTAAAAAAATGAAGACAGTTTATGGGTGCATGTGGAAAATGGTTATAAAGAACCTCTTAATTCACCAATTGAGGTGTTGAACCTGATCATTTGAGTTCCGTATGCTGGCATATGGGTAATCAAAGTAGTTCCTTTTATTTTGTTTGACAGTGGATAAATTCAAACTTTCAACCATGCCGGTACCTGCCATAAACGTCATTTTTGCAACAACACCATATATCAGCTCCGCAGTGCTATGTTTATAATTCAGATGAATGACTGGAAAACAACCTAGAGTTTTGCATCATCTACATCGCAGTCAAAACAATAGTGACGTCAGGTCATATAGCTTGAGTTATTCGTTCAAATTAGCCTAAAGTAATATTCCCACCAGTCTTAAGTTGTCTGTATTGAGCGTCATTCAACATGACATTAGTTAAGCCTTAGAAGCCAAAATATTTCTTTAAACATAATTAAACTTTACTAATGTGACCCTAAATAAGTAGGTTATTAAATCATTAATGTAGAAAAAAACCTTTGTTATACTTATGAAGCCAATAGTATGATCTTAATTGGAAATCTAGAGCAAGTTTATAAGGTACATCTTTGGTCAATCTGTTGTACATTGGTCAAATCATAGAATAAACTTGCTAACACTTGTGATGACACAATTTCAGTCTTCAAAATTGCTCTATGGTCCTTTAATCATTTAATAAGTAAAGTTCTTGTATAGGTTAGGTTGATTTAATAAGCAGTTCAATACATAAAGTCATTGAAAACCACCTGTTTACTCAACATCAATGCAAATAGTTTAATATTCTTAAAGCTTTGAATGATGTTCATTTTTGTTAAATCTTATTCAAATAACATTCTTGTGAACATTATAAAGAGTTATAATGTTGGTCCAAACTTGCTCGGAACGATTCAGTTTGTGGACGGGTATGATATAGATATCTTGTACTAGATTTTATTCACTGAAAGAAATATTTTAGACGTGGTGGGTGTAGCTACCTAAACAGGAGGTGCTTACCCTTCCGGAGCACCCGGTCTCACTTCCCTGGTGGAAGTTCACGTGTCTTACTTAACTTGTCAGTTCCAAAGTTTTTACTTTGCTTCTGGATTGTGATTCAGACATAGATTAGTATGTTTGATTTTGGTTTAGACCAAAGGTTTAACTGTATGTAATACTATATGTCGAGTTTTATATACTCGAGATTTTAAAGGTAAATTTGATATAGATATTCAAAAAAATCAATTATTTTTTCAGATGTACCTGGAGGATTTTTAGTTTTATTTCCAACTGTTGGAATGGAAAATACATTGACAAGAAGCGGACTGATAGGTGTTATTATCCACAGGTAAATTGTTAAGAAAATGGAACTATTATTGCTTTTTTAGAATGATAAACACCTCAAACGAAGGATATAATAAAATATACCTATGTGGGAGGAAATGTTCCGATACATTGGCACCGCTAATTGTCTTAGTTGACTTTTATAGTGGGACCAAAAATACTTGAAACTTATCAGCAGTCACTGTCATATCGAGTTGATATTCAAAGGGGTTTTAGTATTTTACCAGTGGCATCCTTGTGTTTTATGGTCTCGTTTTTTAATTTTTCTTGTTCGTTTTAGCTGCAATTTAATTTTTCATTTTTAATAAGCAGACTTCCCTTAATATAAGGTCATGCCTGAACAAAAGTTTTGATACGAATAATGCACATTTAAACATATGTATAGGTTTTTTATTGACTCAGTTTTAACAAAAATATGCAATTGAGGTCAAATTTTGTCTGCTGCGCATTACAGGCCCTTTTGGGCCTCTTGTTAATTATTCGTGTACATTTTAGCTGTAATTAGTTTTTATGCTAAATAAGCAAACAACTTTCCCTTAATATAAGGTCATGCCTGAACAAAAGTCTTCATACGAAATGGATTCATTTGTATTTCAACTCTGTGAATAATGTACATTTAAATCTTTATCTTCTACTTTTAAGAGACTGAGCTTGCCAAGATCAAGGTCTGACCTAGACTTAAAAGTGACAGTACTACAGTTTCACATTCTATAATTGCATTGGTGAAAATTATCAAAATTTTTAATATTAAAGACTCTTGGTCACACCTTAATTTTAGTGTACTTTATTCTCAAATGATGCCAGTATAATGTGACTGGTTTTGATCAAGTGAAGAAAAGACACAAATCTATTCTAACATGAGGTCCTTGGTGGTCAAGTGACCAAGTGACCATCCCACGGATCCTAGTACATCTCACCGCATAGGTTCGAATCCCACTCGGGACAGATCCTAGTGTGCGAAAACTTTTTAGTTTGTATATTGAAGATCTGTGCTTTCCCAAGGCACTCCTGTTTCCTCCACCATCACAGAACTGACCCCTCGATGTAAGTGATAATCTTGACAGACGTCAAACACTATTACTGTACTGCACTCTTCTAATAGAATGGAAACTAGCTATATTAATGTCAATGGAATATTAAGTCAATGCTGACAACATTCGTTCAGATTAGATAAATTTCAATTTGCTATTACAATGACTGTGTTTGTGACAGTGAGGTATGCTTTATTCCCATACAAAATCTAATAAACATGATTAATTTAAATATTATACAAGTTTGACTTTTAAAGCACTAGACAACTTTTTCGAAATATAATTTTTCATCATTAGTTCTTGGACTAAAATGGTGAAATCAATTTTTTTATCAAAATGTTGAAAAGATACCGAAAGGACCAAAATATATTTTTCCAAATTTAGCTGAGGAAATACTTTGCATGAGGAAGTGTACTTTAGTTTTCGAGGAATTTAAAATTTAAACTTGAAATTTAAAAGTACGAGCAAATTAAGACAAAAGTATATTTCTGACAATAATACACATTTATTGCTTACTGAGTTTGTGATATCCTCGGGAAGTCCGAAACATACACTAGTAGAGACAATTTTTGATATTGTTCGCTTACATGTGCCTAGAAAAACTAAAAATCTGTATGCGCATTCGAGATTGTCATAAAGTATTTATGTAGAAAGAAAAATGTAGGTACTAGGAATTTTACCAGGCAATAATAGCGATGTTTTACACCGGATTGGATATCCTTGGTGAAGCTTTACCTCAAACGCGGAACAAGATCCGCCATTTACCAAGTTTTTCAACATGTTCAATTCCGATAGCACAAAGATTTTACTCTGCACAGGAATATTCTGTTTAAATCGCTTATGTATATACAGATTTCCTGTTACGACTGGGTACAAGTAAGTGAAAATATCAATCTTTATTCAAGTTCATTTGAATCACTATGGAAATAAAGCGTAATTTACAGTCACAGTTATTTGGACAGTAATTTTACTACATATTGAATAACGTTTTGAATATCTTTAATATTGGAAAAAGAACAACTACAATAGCGTCTATTTATTTATCAAATACAACTTCATGTGCTTTATTGCAAAACTTTATCTATTTTTATTTTAAGTGAAGTGTAATTGTAACAGGCTAAGTGTCTATATTTTGTATCCACTGAAATGAGATGCATTTGGATGCAATCTGACAGAACCATGTGATTTGACAGATATTCTGTCACCTCTATCAAGTTGAAGAACCACAACATTAGATCCAGACTTCCAGTTGGTACCACTTACATCTGTATATACATACATCAGAAACTTGTCATTCTTGTGGATCTCTGCATACGCAGCATTTGTGTAGGCCATGATGTTAACAAAGAAGTAATACAGCCCTGGTTCTGGACAATAAAACACTCCATCTGAAGCATTTAACCCCCTTCCTACATTGGTTATCACCTTGGTGAATTTGAATACCTGTTTATTAGAATAGGTTTCGTCCCCTGCCAATTGCACAGTAAAGGCTATCTTATCTCCTGAAATTTGAAGTTAAAAGAATAATTCCTTTTTTGACACACAAAATAGTTCCAAATCATATATTGGTTCCTACCATATTCTAATGAAAATCAACTACGAGTCTCACAAATCAGTTACTCCTAATACCCTTGTGCTGTCACATAAAGTTTCTTAACCAATGAATACACCTTTTTAACTTAATTAAGTGTTATTCAAACCAGAAGAAATGCTATTAAATCAAAACATTTCATAGTGTTTTTAAATTAAATGATTAAAATCACAAAACAAAACCAGAAATAAAGTTAGAAAAAAGAACGACTCAACAAATATTGATAACATTAAGTGTAAAACTGTTATTTGATGCTTGATATATTGACAAAACTTCCACATTATTGTGGTTGAAATACTTTAAATTAGCCCAAAACATACCACCTTTTACTCATTTGGCTTCAATTTTAATTTTGTCTGGAAATAAGCATTATTTCATTCAACAATGAACCAACAAAGATACAGATCTATGTTTAAACTTTGAATATTGGTAAAATTAGTTAAACACGTCATTTTCTATCAGGGAAATAAGGTCAGGTGCTACGAAAGCGGAAACACTCCAATCCAGGTAGCTACTCTATATTGTCGCATGTGGAAACAAAATTAAACATGAAAGGAACGTGAAACTTTGAGATATCACTTGACCTTTTTCTATAATAATTTGGGATACATTTTCAAATTTTGCATACCTTGAAAATTGTTTATTAGAAATGTTTGCAAATTTTTAAAAAAGGATTTGTGTTCAAAGAGAAATCTACTAAACAATATTATGCCATGTATGAGAGGCAAAAACATCATATTATAATGACTGATTAATAGACAACAAACAAACCCACCCATGTTCAAATCATAGTTAAAATTGGTACTTTATGTAAAACACTTATACTTTTGTTACTGAAATGAGGGGGGATACTCCAGAAAGGTAAGCCTCTACTCACAAGCTAACTACTATCGCTACATGAATTGAGAATCAAGAGAACATGGAACTGTGTGACATGACATATATCAGAAAAAATTTGGATAAATACAAATTTCAAATGATATAAAATGTATTTTAGAAATGTTTATCAGATACATAAAGTTTTGTAATTTCTAATAAAGGACTATGTTCATTGTTTGAGAGTTAGAATGCAATTATGCAACAGTAGCACACTCGCCACGTGTAAATTGAGAATCAAAGGGACCTACAAGACATCACATCCTTCAGGACAATTTTGGATAAATACAAATCCAAATGATATAAAGAGTATAAGAAATGTTACTCAAGGCAACAAAGTTTGAAAATTTATCATTAAAGAATTTTGTTCACTATTTGATACTTCGAAGGCAGTCATTGAACAGTAGTATGATAAAGCTAAAGCATCATATGAAAAACAGTCGCTAAATAAATTACAAGCAACCGACCAATGTTTTAATAACAATCCAAAAAACAAAGTTCACGTTAATTTTAACCAGGAATGTGAGGCTGGATAAACAAATAGGGAAAGCACCTTCTGGTTAACTAGCTAGAGCCGGCATGTGTTATCAAAATTTTAAGGAACATAGAATTTTACAATTTGACAGAATAGGTGTTTACCGTAAACAATCTTCAATGTGATAAGCGTTAAACTAAATCATTTAAACTAATGATTTTGTCCTATTCTAGTTCAATTATCAATTGCTTTGTTCTCAATCTTGTCATCATAAATCAAAATTGACTATGTAAGGTTGAGTGATTTCTGTAAATAACTTTCAATCTGAAGATAAGTGTATATCAGAAAGTCATCAAAACTTACCCTTTTCTTTTCTGAGTTTAGTTATTGCCTGTTGTATTTTGTTGTCAATCTTCTCATCAGCAAACAGATGTAACATTTCCTTTACAAAGTAACTACCACAACCTCCCTGACTTTTCCATGGTTTCTGACTTTTCAAAGCTCCATTCACACCATCATTTACGTTGACAAGACTAAAAATAAGACAGAATAGAATTATCTTAGTGAACATTTTAAATAATGTCGTTTCAACCATACCAAGTAGATTGGTATTGTTTGCTTTTCAAGTCCCTATTTATATAAATTCAGCATCCTTGTTTTCAACATAATTTCTGTGTGTTTTGATAATGATTTCCTGGTGTTGGCAGATGTTACTATATATCTTACAGTTTATGTAGTAATTAAAATATCTTGTTACATAACCATTGAAACGATATTGATTTATATAAGTAAAGTAATTAGTATGCTAAAATTGACCATTTATAAAATTCAGTTATTACTGCCGTCTTGTTTTATATCTGTTTATTTTATTTGTTTTTCTGACCACATATGATGATTATAATATTTAAATAATGTTTTTTTGCTTTATTCTCTTTAAATACACGACATTTGATAAGAATACTAACCAACTGTACTAATCTAATCTTTCTTATCTCTCATAATTTTGTTAATTTTGTTAACTGAATAGAAATGCCATATTTAATTGTTAAATAGGGGTTTTTGTTAGAAAATATCTGTAGTTAAAGGCATTGAAAACATGTTTTACCCTTTAGCAAGGGATACACAGTATAAAAACACGATGTGCCAAGTACCAAAATGGGGTCGTCAAGGTCACAGGGCTATTAAAACTTTGAAAATTGCACTGTTTTATCCGTGTCTACTCTATAACTTTTGTATAAAAAGAGATGTCAAATTAATATCCACAAGAGATATAAAGTACGGAAACACGATGTGTTGCGTACAAAATGAATTCATCAAGGTCAAGGTCACAAAGTCATAAAAACTTTGAAAGTAGCTCTTTTATCGGTGTATAACCTTTAACCTTTGTATAAAAAGAGTTATCAAAGTGATATTCACAAGAGATATAAAGTACGGAAACATGATGTGTTGCGTACAAAATGAATTCATCAAGGTCAAGGTCACAAAGTCATAAAAACTTTGAAAGTAGCTCTTTTATCGGTGTATAACCTTTAACCTTTGTATAAAAAGAGTTATCAAAGTGATATTCACAAGAGATATAAAGTACGGAAACACGATTTGTTGCGTACAAAATGGATTCATCAAGGTCAAGGTCACAGGGTCATAAAAACTTTGAAAGTAGCTGTTTTATCGGTGTTTGCTCTATAACCTTTGTACCAACTCTTCACTATATATTTCCTGGCTTCGTGAAAGTAAAGAAACCTTTTTGTCATTCGAGAGTGAAGATGGGAACAAGCAGAGATGGGTTCTAACGTTTTAACTAGAAATCACCATCTCTTCACTATATATTTCCTGGCTGTGTGTAAAAAGTTGAATAGATTAATATAAAAAGAACCATGGGGTCATTCCTGACTGATTTCATAATGTCAAAAACCACTATTTTTAAAACGCATCTCATTGCGTATCAATTTCTCTAGCATCTAGGCAAACTTATGGGATTTTAAATCAACCACAAGTACCTATATTCAAATATTTGATTACAATTGTAACCTGTTTCATTGATATAATTGTTTTAACACCTTAGACTATTATCTCTCAATTTTAAGTAATGTGTTCCACCCATCAGAGCTCATTGGCTATTAACCGAATTTGAATACTGGTAATTGACCAACTAACATACATATTTAAAATAAGTTTTTGAAACGAAAAAAAAAGTTCACGTTTCTATAAAGCTGATAATTTGGGGTTACCTATACAGTTCTACGACTAACGCAGAGCAGAATTTTTTGTAGGCGTGTCACTAGTTTACCCTACATTAGATTTAATTACTTGTGGTCATCTTTAAAGTCAATACAAACTGAAGTATCACTTTCAATA